>CP137666.1:18255625-18274529 GCA_037976565.1 Mesocentrotus franciscanus | reverse complement strand
CTCGCAAATGAATATTCAGATCATCACACCCAACTGCAAGTATGATGCTTAAGCAATTATATTGTATGATGTTTAAAGAGAATCAAATACTGAAATCATTCCTGATAATGTAATCACAATGTATATAGGGGTATATACCAATGTCTAAAAAATTGTATATTTTCGCTTTAAGATTTTCCTTTGTAGGTGCCCTTTTTTCTCCAGAAAGTGCCCTGTTTTGTTGGTGCCCCACTTTGGCAGTCGCTCCGCCGCCCTTGTGTCATTTACATGTAATATATATATAGGGAAGAGTCGATCTAGAAATTAATATGTATTTTATTTTTGTACAACTTTGCTGTGAATGTGGTAACGGAATAATATTTCATCTGGAAATCTGTTTATTAATAACTACCTTTGACTGCACTTAGCAAAGTCTTTCGCTAGCCAGTAAGGGACCTGAAATAGTTTCATCAAAAATATTAAATAGTATAATAAACATTCTTTAGATACTACATTCAAAATTTCAAAACACCACGTAGATTTTGTCATTTATTAATGTTGAAGTGATTCCCCCACACCCAGTTTTTCAAAGATTCTTCGAACTATAAGCATTTGGGCGAAGACTCTTCATTCTACAACTTACTATCTAAATGACACTTTGATGGCGCCCTTTCATTTCACATGGCACCAAAGTTGAGCATTCTAGAAGTATCATGGTTTAGTCAGGTGTCTAATCATAACAGAGGTAAACGACAAAGGTCGCTTACCTCTGTCTGTCTTTCTCTGTCTCTGTCTTTGTCTCTTTCCCTCTCTTTCTGTGATCATTACTTTGTTCCCCTTTCCTCAATATGTACATTATTATTTCTAGGCCTATGTAAAATGAAAGACATAAAATCTTAGTCTTCATTAAAAGTCATAAGTCAAACAATTTTGTTGATTATTTTGAACCTCAAAAATATATTTAAAAAAGCAAACATAGGCCTATTCAAGAGGGGGGGGGGTGGAATGAAACTGGACAGTGCGATGGGGTGAATTTTCTATGATTAGCAATATTACCCTGATACCATTATTTTAGTGAACTGAAAACATTGTTATAGCACCGTTTGGTGTGTTATTTCTAATATAATTCATCACAGATAAGGAGATGTGAGTTGGTCTATATAGCGTCTGTCTTCGCCTAAAAACTGACTCTGTTTGGACAAGTATTTCAGATGGATGGTGTTGTTAAAGCATACAGTCATGTAGGTCGCTCCGAGAAGTACATAATGCGACAGTGATCCCACCCAACTATACAGTGCCTATACAAAAAAATGCACCCAACCTGGTAGTTCCTAATTAAAAAGTCATAATCAATATGAATTTGAAATCGATTTCATGATTAAGAGTAACTTATTTTCTGTCCAATGATATCCTATTCATAATATTTCTGCCACGGGTGAATGAGCACTATAGGGTCTTTAAAAAGTGTTGTCAAAATCGCCTTGTTCCAAGTTTGGGCTTAAGGAATCAATGTGGGTCAGGCCATATGCATGTACTTCTTTGGTCTTCAATCTTTTAAAAGTTACATTATGCCTCGTGCTTCAGTGATTAATTGTTTAAAATCATACAATGCATCTAGGCTTTTACAGAACCTTGTTTCAATCCACAGGATAACCTTAAACTATCTTAAACAGCCTACTAACTTCTTGTCTCATGATATCTAAGTCCTCTCTGCTCACTTGTCCACTGCATTAGGTGTTTATCCCGAATAGCGAATGAAAACTCAAAGGCTGCTAAACCAAAATACAAGAAAGAACACATAATTATGATGATAAATATCAAAGATATTGACAACAGACTCTCATAAAAAAGATTACATCCCTGATAAACTTTATCCATCCTGTATCACTCAATGAAAAGGTAACCTTAAACAAGGGATGCGAATGAAGGCAAGATTGTAATCATCATAACGAAGAGAATATCATAAATTTTGCTTGTAATAAGTATTTCTTTGAGTTTGAGTTGATTTTAACACTTTTTTCTTTCTTCAACTGCCTAATAGTCAATGTAAATAAATGAGCAATTATTTTGGAATGAGAAAACACACACACACATAATGGCTTTGACCCACATTCATTGCTTCAGCCCAAGCTTGATACAAGAGGATTTTGACAATACTTTTTGAAAAGCCTGCTGTTCAGTCATCCTTGGCAGCACGATTTCGAAAATGGTATCATTAAACAGAGTATTAGTTATTGTTTACAATAAAATATGATTCAAGGTCACATGTGTTATAACTTTTTAATTAGAAGGTACCAAAGTTGGGTACACTTTTTATACGCACTGTATATCGCGAGAGTGACAAACTCTACTAGATCATTTCAAAGAGATTCTAGGGAGGATAATCATTCTTAAAAGACTTGTCTTAGCGTGTTTTTTAAAAATATCGAGTATAGTTTGATAACGCATATGTTTTCTTATAAACATCCAATATGTCTTAATAGCGCATATATTTTTTTTAAACGTCGCATATATTATTACACACATTTTTTTAAAAGCGCATATATTTATTTATAAACAGAGAATTAATAACGCACATATTTTGTTATCAACATCGAATATATTTTGATAACGTATATATTTCTTATAAACATCGAACATATTTAAATTGCGCATATATATTTCTTTACAAACATTAAATACTGTGATACTGACCAATATATTTTGCAGGGATCGAATATATTTAGTTTTTTCCCTTATGGCTTTCCATACCTATGGCTTGGCTTGCCATACATAATCTTTATCTCTCGACGTGGACCCACTGAAACAAAGAATGTCATAAGCAGAGAGAGAAAACAAAAACTAACTTGAAAGAAAGAGAGAAATTAGAGAAGGAATTAATCAAAGTAAGGAAAGAGAGAAACCAAATAATATTATGGTTTTTGTGGTTTAATTCCGCCTTCTTCAGGGTTTCAATTTTTGACGTGTAGCCTACTTTCAAACCATTTGCTGATTCGGACCCCCTAACACACGTGTACACATATCGACACATACACAGACTACACTCGACATAATATGTGTAATGGTAATGTAATACATAAACTGTGATTTAAATATTGCACCCGTACCACTTTCTATTATTGTGGGATCACGTCTTTCATTTTTTAAATTCATGTCATTTGTTTCTAAGACCTAATTTCTCTAATTCTCTTGACCCCTCTCCCTTCATATTTGTTTTCTAAGACCTCCACCCCCTCATCTCTCTTCATATTTGTTTTCTAAGACCCATTTCTCCCCGCCCCCATCTCTATTCATATTTGTTTTCTAAGACCTCTCTCTCTCGACCCACTCTCTCTCTCGTATGTATTTCTCAGACCCCTCTTTCTTTCTCTCTCATTAACCCCCTCTTCATATTGTTTCTAAGGCCTCTCTCTCTCTCTTCATATTTGTTTCTAAGACCTCCCCTTTTTTCCATCGTGCAGCAAGCTTCTTAACTTAATTGTTGTTCTGAACTTGAAATCCTATATCTTCTCCCTTAATCTTCAGTATTGCAGCTGCGTACGGTGTGTATAAATGCTGCATCGACGTACGTCTGTGCATGTACGATTCGATTTGGAACTGGCGCGCCCGATCGAGGAGCGTAGACTAGACTCATTCAAGCAGTTTCATTGCTATTTACCGGGAAAATGTCCAGGCCAGGGTGTAAAACGCAAAGTCGCTGACGGCACGAGGACTCATGCTAATGTGGAGTTTTCTTGCCGTGACAAGTTAGGTGATTGTATTTCAGCTCTATTAAATTATTTTGCCTGGTGTCTCTCTGAATTAATTGTAACATTATCTACGAATTTACATTACAGTATAAACAATAATTTATTTAGCATATGCGAACAGTAATGTCACGATATTGTTTTGTGTTTTATTCAGCAGGAGCGCTCACATTATGATGCTGCATAGATACGGCCACCTGGTTCGCTCCTATCCCGGTTGGGCGGGGTTGAAAGCGGCTGGTTGCCGCTCGAGGCAATCGGTTGGTTTCCACAGGTTATTGTTAACGTGTCATCGAGATGGAACAAGTGTCATATCCACCGAATCCTGTAGTACCAACCAACGGGACAGAATTAAGGTGTGTAGAAATGTTAAAAAGATACTTACTGGAAACATTGATATTGAGTCGATACTCATTTCCTTTTTAAATAGACCACAATTCATGTATAGACTAATTGCCATTTTGCATGATTGATTGATTCACCACAACCACCAACAACAGGTTCTAGACTCCTAGGACACCCCCACAGCTCAGGCCAATTACCGGCGGGACAATTACCCCATAAAAATCCCCTGTGGACAATTATTAAAACCAACTTATTATCAGGGTGGAATTCCCCTTTAATCATTAATGAACAGGGGGCAGCGCTCAAATACACGGGGCGATGGGCGATTCGCCCCTGTGAGCTACATAATCGCCTCCGTCAGAGTGCTCACGGGGGCGATTGCAAAATTAAAAATCGCCCCCGTGGAATTATAGAATAAAGATTATCTTTTCTGTTGTAACTTTCACACAATATTGAGTTTCAACTTAATATTCATTTCAAACCTTAAACTAATGAAATAGAACTATGGAAGTTAGATTAGCGTGCCAGATTTCTCGCTCATATTTTTCGGTGTCTAGACGCCGCCATATTGTAAACAAATGTGCGCTTATTCGCCGCAAGAGGGCGCTATATTTCCCATCTCCACATCAGATTCTCTATGACTGTATTACCGATACAAACAACGGAAGCTAGCAGTGCAGTGCGACCATCAGCAGCGGCTATACTGCATCGCGGTAGTACCGGCCGGTGTGCACGCTGCCGCCACATATCTGCTGGAGCTAGAGGCGATCGCGCAAGGACCGAAACATAGAGAAGTTTTTCGTTGTGAAAAGCGTGAATCCTCTGAAATCTAGTGATTCCAAAAGACCAGCAAATAATGAACCTCGACCAGTAAATCAATATTGAGAAGGAGAGGAAGACCAAAGATGTTGTGGAAGGATAAAGTAAAGACTAAAGAAAAAATGTATTATGGTTGCTTTGAACAGGGAGGTGTAACTCCCACCTCCCTGCTTTGAATGATAAGGCCCATGCAATAAGGGGGAATGTGCAGAACGGGAAGAAACGGAGAGAATGTCATCTCGGGATGAAAGTCGACAGTAACCCCTATGTAACTAAATGTAAAAAAATGCCGACTTAAATAAATGATAAGTGGCGGATCTAGGGGTTACCCCCCTTGGGTTGCCAAGTGAAAATGTGATGTGCATGGAAAAACGCCATATCATGTGTCCAGACCCACACAGTATCCGCATCGTCTTTGGATCAACCCCCTCCCCCTTTAAAACTGTTACTTGATTTAAAAAGACATTATCATGCACTGCTCTTTATGATCTCCATTGTGTTAGTAGATGCCAGGAAAAGATCACTTACGGGGGTTCAAAATAGCAACAAAAAAATCGCCTCGCCGCTACGCGGCTCGTGGACGATGCTCCGCAGCGTCATTGGGTCAACCCCTTAGCAAAAAGCTAGATCCGTCCCGATAATGATGAAATAGCAAAGAGTATCATGGGTACCAATTCTGTCAATGGAAATTTGTATTAAAAAAAGAGCCCCCGTCAGTACTAAAATAGCCCCCGTGAGAAGGCTCACGGGGGCTCTTTTTTTTTTTTGGAAGAGTCCCCGTGGACAAAAAATTAATTTGAGCCCTGGGGGTATAGGTAATTGCCCTTGGGGGTAGTTTTCTGGGGTGTAATTTTCCGGGGGGGGGGGCGGTTATTGTCCATATCAATAACAATGCATAGGCCTACCAAAAATTGTTAGATATACAACTTACAATATGTAATGAATTGCCTAAGGCTAAGACTTGAAGATATTTATCAGCAGGTATAAATGGCACCAGACAAATACCCAATTGGTATATTCCCATATGGTCTACACCCAGCCTGTATACTATATCCACATGGTCCAATTATCATTTTGTCTAATGACCATTTAGGCTAATAGCCATTTGGTCTAATCAGTAATCTACTACCCATTTGGTCTAATTTCCTTTGTCTAACTCTAACGCCAATTATGTCTACTATCGATTTGGTCTAATAATCATTTCATCTACTTATCATTTGGTCTAATGACCATTTAGGCTAATATCCATTCGGTCTTTAAGTGTTTGGTCTAATATCCATTAAATTTACTATCATTTAGTCCAATAGTTTGGTTTAATTCCCAGTTGGTCTAGTGTTCATTTTGTCTATAAACCAGTTGGTCTAATATCCATTTGGTCAATAACGCACTTTGTCCACTTGTCAATTTTTCTAATAACCACTTAGTCTAATATACATTACATCTGATTAACATTATGTCTAATGACCATTTGGTCTATAACCATTTTGTCTAATACCTAATTGGTCTAATACCATTTGGTCTACCAATCATTTCATCTACTATTCATATGGTCTAATAATCATTTGGTCTATTGGTAGTAATACCCAAATTTGCCTATGACTTTTAAGGATGTGACACTCAAATTATCCTACAAAAATGTGCACTGCAATTCCCGCCCGAGGTGACGAATCAAGGGAAAAGGGAGCGTTAAAAAGAAAGAATAAAAGGAACGAAACGAAAAGAAAGAAGAGACAAAGAAGACGAAAGAAGGAAAGAGAAAGAGAAAGGGGAAAAAAAGAAGAGAAAGAGATTTATCAAAAAATAATGTGACATATTTCCCAAAAGAGATTTTTAGGGGGTGTCACACTCTCCCTCCCCAGTGATGCCATGGGATAGCCCATTCTTTGGTAATGGACAACCTGAATATTAGACTGAATGAATAACAAAATGATAATTAGCCTAACTGATAATTAGACTAAGTGGTCATTAGACAAAATGTCAATTAGACGTAGTGGTTTTTAGACTAAATCATTATTAGATGAATTGGCAAGTGGACAAAGTGGGTTATGGACTAAATCGTTGATAGAAGAAATGGGCATTAGACCAACTGGGAGTTAGACAAAATGGTAGTAGACGTATTGGTTATTAGACTAAATGGTTATAGACCAAGTGGTTATTAGACAAGTTGGCAAGTGGACAAAGTGTGTTATAAATAAAACGATTATTACTATTATGGATAGTAGTTGAAATAGGCATTAGACAAACTGGAATTAGACTAACTGATTATTAGACTAAATGAACAATAGATCAAATGGGTGGTAGACTTATTGGATATTAGACCAAATGGCTATTAGCCTAAATGGTCATTAGACCAAATGATATGTAGTCGAAATGTCGAAATGATTATTAGACCACGTAGATAGTAGACGGGCTATGTGTAGGCCATATGGGAATGGACTAATTGGGTAGTAGATGAACTGGTTTTAGACCAAACAGCAATTCTCAGCTATTCAGGGGGGGGGGGCAAAGGATGCAAAGGTAGGATTCAAAGTTTGATCACCCCATTGTTATACCCACTTCTGGAGGGGGTGGATAGTACAGAGATATATACTGCTACGAGAGGGGCGCGCCGAGGGGTGATGGCAACGGTTCAACTTTCCCGCGAGCCAGTATAGAAACGGCCACTCCTCGAGTATTAAAGCAGTCGATATGACTTTTATATGCCGATCGTACGAATAAAAACAAAAATCTACCAAGAATTCTTACCTTAGCCTTTTATTGAGTAAAGATTGCTTAAAACATCACAGAAAATCTGAGACACTGTTTGTTAATCTTTTCTAGCAAAATGACTGAAAGTTTCAATCATTTGGGAATCGCAGAAAAAAAACCACAGTATGGTGTGCGCGCTCGCACAAAGACAATTTAAACACGTAAACCAATGGGGATCGCAGGAGGATGAGGGCACAAATTAATGGATATTTCCTGTGAGCGGGTACGAGGGCACATATTATAGTTATATCGACTGCTACGAGAGGACTAGCTGTTTCTATACGCTCAAGGGATTCAACTATCCCGCGAGCCAGTATAGAAACAGCTAGTCCTCGAGTATTAAAGCAGTCGATATGACTTTTATATGCCGAATTAAAACAAAAATCTACCAAGAATTCTTACCTTAGCCTTTTAGTGAGTAAAAATTTGTTAAAACATCACAGAAAATCTGAAACACTGTCTGTTAATTTTCGCTTAAAAATGAGTGAAAGTTTCAATCGTTTGGGAATCGCAGACAAAGAGCACTGTATGGCGTCCGTGCTTGCACGTAGACAATTTTAACACGCAAACCAATGGGAATCGCAGGATCGGAGGGTAGAAACTTTTAACTAGGCCCTGTGTATGGCGCGCCGTTTGACCAATAATAAACACTGTTTTTCGGCGATAAACAGTGTTTATCGAGATAAACTTATTCATCGCCTGATAAACACAGTTTCTCTCGATAAACACTGTTTATCGAGAGAAACTGTGTTTATCAGTCGATAAACAAAACAGTGTTAATCGCTCAATAAACAGTGTTTATCACTCGATAAACAGTGTTTTTCGACGATAAACAGTGTTTATCGACGATAAACAGTGTTTATCGGCGATAAACTGTTTATCTGATTTATTGGTCAAACGGCGCCATACCTGTGGGCTATTGCTATGCCCTGTGAGTTGGGCATGGCTTGAAATCATGACTTCAATTTTGACCAATCAGATGGCTAGATTTCTAAAGTGAGGTATATAATAATGGATATTCCCTGTGGGCATGGTAGGTGGGGCATGGCTTAAAATCACGACTCCAATTTCGACCAATCAGATGGCTAGATTTCTAAAGTGAGGTATATAATTTGATATATACCGGTAATTCATTGTCTATTTGGGCACTTGCTATGGATGAAAAAAAGGGGGGGGGAAGGGTGGTAGTTGTCCAAGGCACAATTGTTTCTGGGGGAGGGTAGTACGGCTTTGTAGTGTATTTCATCAAACACATTGTTGATTATGCATATAATATAAATGAGTTTGTTTCATTTCTGGGCTGCACATGCAATGTCAAGAATAAACAGTAATTAGTGAAAATTCAGATTGACCGATATGGGTCCTTTATCAGTGAGGTAACTTTCTGGTAATTATTTTCATGATCGCAGGAAAGCAACAATATCATCTTGAATGGTAGCCCTGGAGCAGGCAAGACCACCGTGGGAAGATTGTTGCTAGAGAGCTTGGTATGGATGTCTTAGATGTTGACAATGACATATTAGAATCTGTCTGGGGTATGTCAGTCAGTGAAAAGGTAAGTATTGCCTTCAATTAACTCTTTTTTTCGGGGCAGGCGCGGATCAGGATTTCTTAGAAGGGGGCACAATTTTGTTGTTGCTCCGCAAATTTAATCGCGCCGGCCGAAAATTCGCTCAGTTGGGGGTGTGGGGTGGTGAGCACAAATTTTTTTGGCGGGGGCATGTGCCTGTGCCCCTGGATCCGCCACTGGGGGTTATTTTGTTCATGAAGTTTATAATATCCCTCCATTACATTATTTTTCTTTAGAAAGTGCAATGACGAATTGGATGGGGTAAGACTAAGACCCTTAATTCTGAGTCTCGTCCAATATAAGTTCAAAATTGACTCCCCTCTCTCTGCATCCATGTCCTTGCCATGTGAAAGTGCGTGCATTTCACAGCATCTTATTTTTGTACGTGTCAGAGATATGCATCTATATGCACATCACTTTTAACAGTGGATTATCACTTTTTGATGGGAGCTTTTTTGCATGGTAGGCGTGGTGAGAAAAGAAGATGCCAGTCATGCGATGTCATTTGACCAATGAGATAGGGGTCATTTCACCAGTTAGATCGGGGTCATTTCACCAATTAGATCGTCTACATTATAGGACCTGTTTTATAAAGTTATTTAAACACATATTTTTAACACCAGTACTACCAGGATCCCATTTCCATTTTAAAACTAAGACAATTACATCATGTGTAATTTCATTGATAGCACAAGTTATTATGTTTTTAATCATGCCTTTCTCTTCTTTCTTTATTTCTCCTCTCTCTCTCTCTCTCTCTCTCTCTCCTCTCTCTCCCTCTCCTCTCTCCTCTCTCTCTCACACTCCCTCCTAATCCCTGTCTCTGTTCTTGTTTCTTTCTCTCGCTCTCACTTTCTCTCCCACTTGTCTCTCACCCTTCTTTCCTTACCCTTCCTGCTGACACCCCATGTAGCTCTTTGAAGTTGGAGGAGATAATTTTGTTGAAGCAGAGGGGCAAGCGCTCCTCACCTTTACCCCTCCATCAGATACAGTGGTGACACTCACCGGCTCCAATGCCATGCATGATGAAGCCATGGCTCACATCTCTAATCATGGCCCAGTCTTGTTCCTGGACGTCAAGAACGAGGACATCCTCCAGAGGCTAGAGGCAATGAAGGTGAATCGGATTGTAGGACAAGAGGCAGGTGTTTCAATGACAGAGATCCTAGCATACAGGCAGCACTTCTACGAGAGATGCTACAATGCACGCATTATCTGCGAGGCTAATGAAACACAAGAGAGCATCGCTGGACAGATTGTTGAAGCCGTCGCTCGATTGAAGAACCACAGTCCATACGTTTCAACGAGGAGTAGTGGAAAGAGCTCAGGAAAGGATTTTCTAAGTGCAGTCCTACAGGGTTTGGCTGAGGATGGTGGCCTATTTGTTCCTTCGGGAACACTCCCACAGATGACCTTGCAGCAGTGGGAGCGTCTCATCCCCTGCACATACCAACAAAGAGCTCAGCGCATCCTCGAGCAATGGATTCACCCTGCTGATCTTCACCCTCGAGTACTGAATGGAATGATCCAGAAGGCATACACTACAGATACCTTCCAGTCTGAGGATGTGGTACCAGTTACTCATCTAGAGGGAAATCAACATCTGGTTGAAGTCTTCCATGGACCAACTGCATCCTTCAAGGATGCTCCTTTGCAACTCATGCCTCATTTCTTCAGAGAAGCAGTGAGCCAGAAAGGAGATGCAAAGTAAGTTAAACTAGTGCTTAACATGAGGTTAATGCTAAGATAGAGGCTTATAGTACTACAAAAAATAAAAATAACATATTGCGGAGACAGGGGGGGGGAGGGAGGAGATTTGATTTTGTCATCTTTATCAGGCTACACGAAGATGTACGTATACCGGTCAACTTTTATGAATCACAATTACCCCCTTGTCTGCTGTAACTGTCCAAATATAATTAATATTCTTTATGTTGACAAAAGTTACTACGAAAGTGGGGAATTAAATATATGCAATACATCCTTTATTAGCATCATTCTTATCATATTCCATGTTTTTAGGTATCTTATATTAGTAGCTACATCGGGAGATACAGGCAGTGCTGTTTTAGATGGATTTGGTGCAACAAGTGGTAATTATGAAACAGATAGAACAGTCTTACGGAATAGAAATAATTTGTAATACTAAAGAATATGAATTACATGTGTATCTTCCAAATCATGACATAGCGATCCAACTCTAATGAATCAGGACTTACAATACTCCTACATGCATACTGTTTACAATATTTAATACCATCCCACTTCTACTGCAATCATTTTACCTTTGTTGCTCAATATTTGTGGTACAGTGTATCATATTCAATTTTACAAATACACTACAACTACCTGAGATTTCTTTTGCTCCGATACTTCTTTAAGTTTCTTATATATTGCAGGTAACTGTCAGCTCAGGTGCTCATGCTGTCACCTTTAAAGCTTTATTGTTTATCATACTTTCTTCCTTTGTTTCCATAGTGACCAGTGGTGATGATGATGTGTCTGTGATGGTGTTTTATCCTGAGGAGGGTGTCAGTCCAGTCCAGAAATCTCTAATGACTGCTGTGGATAGTCCCAATGTCAGAGTCATAGGTAATTAGCTATAGGAGATAAATAACTTTAGAATATAGAGATATATGTAAGCATAGACTGAAAGTCCTTGCTTCATGAACTTTAAAATTATATGAGCTATGAAGCTTAAATTTCTCCTTGTAGGCTCCAGTCATTGAGAGCTTTGACACTTCAGTCCATGTTAGGGATAAATTTCAAGGACAATAAAAAAAATGAACTCACAACTACATGCAGTATTATCAATGTACATAGTAAGACTGCGGTGTAGTGTAGTGGGAATTACAGCATAGTGATATTTTTTTAGATATATGGTAGCTTTAGGAATGATTACCGGTAGAGCTCCAAGATTTACTTCAATTTGCTTGCAGTTGTACGAATTTATTAATTTTGTTCATACTTTGGATCTACTTATAATATAAACTGCACCCGTCTGATGGTAATAGCAATGTGTTATATTAAACCTGGGTGAAGTCTAAAGACTTTTGCACTCCATTCTGTTTCCAACGGTTGGCAGATATGTGTATCATTGTTTGTGTCTCAACAAAAATTCTATTACTCAGGTGTTGAAAGTGATTTTGACTTCTGCCAGTCGTCCATCAAGCAGATCTTTTCATCCAATACCTGCACGCTCCGACACTCCCTCCTGAACGATTACAACGTCAAGCTCAGTGCGGCAAACTCCATCAACTGGGGGCGCCTGTTACCTCAGATTGTGTACCATGCTTCCTCATACTTAGACCTGGCCCAGCAAGGCGTAATCAGTGTTGGTGACCCTGTAGACTTGTGTGTTCCCACTGGAAACTTTGGCAACATCTTGGGAGCTGTCTATGCTAAGGTAATCTTGCTGGAATTTACCTAGTGCATGCTGAGAAAGTGCCAAACTATAATTTGCTCATGATACAA
Source organism: Mesocentrotus franciscanus (assembly GCA_037976565.1). Taxonomy (NCBI): domain Eukaryota; kingdom Metazoa; phylum Echinodermata; class Echinoidea; order Camarodonta; family Strongylocentrotidae; genus Mesocentrotus; species Mesocentrotus franciscanus. Next base: position 18,261,848 of record CP137666.1, on the reverse strand, counting down.
GGATGTATATGTGTGATTCTAGGAAACTAACCCGTGGACTATTGAACCCTGGACTCCTCGGCAACTACTCTCCATAAAATCACCCCTTTGGACAATTAGCTCCAGAGGCCCAGACAACTATTCTTGAACAACTACCCCATATGTATTTTTCAGAAGGTCATTACAGCAGTTTTAGGGAGGTATTTGTCAGAAAAGTTGTGGTGTAGTTAGTGTTATAGCCTGTTTATATATTTTTGTGGAAGTTTGTATAATTTCCCAGTTTCATGAATCATTCTCAACTTCAGAGAGGCAGGGAGATGAGCAATATGATATATGAAGGGGAAAAAGTACAATAGATAGAGAATGGGGAAGAAATATATTGATGTTCTGATTAATTTAAAAAGTTGTTATATTTTTCTTTTGTTCATCAGTTAATGGGAATCCCACTGCGGAGACTAATTTGTGCTTCCAATGTCAACAATGTCTTAACAGACTTCCTCCACACTGGGGTGTATGATCTACGTAAGAGACCTCTGAGAGTCACCATGTCTCCTGCTATTGATATCCTCCAGTCTTCAAACCTAGAAAGGTACCTGCAGTTCCCTCTTATTTATTGTATATATTTAAAAATGTATGGGCATTACTGAATTTTTCCATTCCTATGCCATCATTCACAAGCTGTGTGATTGTGGAATGTTTACATTCAACATATTGCCAAAATATGAGCTGGGCAAATAATAACCCAGTACACTATTTGTTTTGATTATGGATTATTCTCGTTGCCCGTGTTCAATTAATCCTTGTGAATATATAAACATGGCCACTATTATTTTGTGTGTAATTCTTTATATAGTTGTATTTTAAAAACATAATGTCTTCAAAGTGAGAAGAAAATGACCTTGATATCGTTTGAAATGTTTGACTTATAAAGAACCTATTTTATATCTTCTGCCCTCAGATTGTTGTTTCTTGCCACAGACTGCAATGGTCCTCAAGTAGCCAGTTTCTATGAACAACTCCAGCAAGAACAGTACTTCAAAGTACCAGATAATGTAAGAACTACATGGCATTATTGAAAAGTGAGATTAAAATCTGTTGAAAATCATTTTACTTCAAATGCTATTGGAGTAAATGTGAAGGTTGATCTTTTGATGTTGATATTGATATCTATACACTGAGAGATATCCAAGTATATAGTGTCAGTCCAAACAATAATTAAACTAGTGTTATATGATATCCTCATTGGTATATTCAAAAATGAGTAAATCAAGCATATCTGTGTAAGACAATTATGGCTTGTACCTGTAACAATCCTGCTGTTCTATATCATCTGATTTTAATGATACAATGATTATTTAAATGTGAAATTCATAAGTCAGGTAAGTTGTATACCAGTACCCAATTTCTTGTTTGTCACAAAGCTGTGAAAGTCTTCACAATTATACTTTGACTCTATTATCTTGGTGTCCAGGTTCTGTCCAAGATAAGAGAAGACTATGGTTTCCATGGAGATTGGTGTGATGAAGAAACTTGCTCTAAGGCTATCAAAGAAACCTTTGAGAGAACAGGTATGATTATTAGAGTATTATTCATTACAATGAGGACAGGTCCACATATCATTGTATATATAGTAGAGTTACTTTTTAGAATGTCCTATGATGTCACCTTGGCAATAATTTCTACAAGAATGGTCCCAGCATGACTGTCTGGCCTCAATCCCTGGATAGTGGATACATGGTTGAAAAATGGCAGTATAAAAAGTAAAACAGGCTTGGTAGGGAGTATAAAGAAATTTACCGGTATATAATTATACCTGTCATATAATTATACCTGTCATGTCAGATCAATATTATGTACATGTAGATGTTTTCAACCATCAAGTTGATTGTTCCACCATTCCGGATTAATAGTTTTTTTTTGCTTTGTTGTTGTTGTTGTTGTTTTTTTTTTTTTGGGGTGGCACTAATTTAGTCAACTCTCAAAGCATATGATACAGCGGACTCTTTCATTTCATAATCTCTCCTAAAGGGTACCTTCTAGACCCCCACACAGCTATCAGTAAGGTGGTAGCAGATCGTCACCCTTCAGATGATGGAGCCCCAATGCTCATCTGCTCCACTGCTCACCATGGCAAGTTTGCATCCGACGTTCTCAACTCTCTGGGCCACAGTGCAAGTCACTCCGATAAACCGGACACACTCTTGAATCGACTGGGGGACCTGAACCCTCAACCTGGGCGGCACGTGAACCTTGAGAGGTCAATACGGAATCCCAGGGTTCATGAGAAAGTTGTGGATGCTTCAATGGAGTCCATGATGAAGGAAGTACAGGATTTTGTGCAAGAACGGATACGGAACTGAGTGCATTAGGAAATGAATGCATCCAGCTTGCTTGATGTACTTTTGATGTAAAAAAATAGTTGAAAGTTTCACCAAAGATTGTTTATATGAGCGCTATCGTGTCAAATGTCTTGCAGTCATTAAAAAATTGTTTGTTCATTTTCATGAAAGTAATTACCATGGGGTAGGTTTGTTTTTATTATTCTCATGTGTATTTTTTAGGAAATCGTTTGGCATTAAAATATTTTGTTTAAATATTTTACTACAGCAATAGTATTTTTTTTCTTTTCAAACATAAATATATAGATATATATAGGTTATTGAAGGAATCAAATAGATTTCAGAATCTGCTTTAAAGTGATGTATGAAGTTGATTGACTTGCTTAAGTTGCTTCATACATAGATTGAATTAAATAACTCAAGAATTATTTCACTACATCTGTGAATTGCATATTCTGAAATGTGTACTAGTAGTGTATCTATAGTTTTTGATAAGTGCAGTAGGATTCTGAATCTTACTCCATTAAGTAGGAGAGGAAAGAATCTTGAATTGACATAACAAATCTGTGTCAATTTTTGTGTGTGAGTTTTGCTGGGTGCTGTGTGTTTATCAGACTTATGTATGGTGTATGGGTCGTAAGCGACAATGTTATACTGAATACACATTTGCAATTTCTACAAGCAAACACATGACATAATGTTAAGTTCCTTGTTCTGCTTTCATTACTGTGAAATATTTATTCAGGACTCCCTTGACAAGTTATTTATTCAACCTATTTGTAGCTCTTACTATATGTACCAAGAAGAAATGTACAGTACTTAAAGCAAACGTGCTGCATAAAAATATATTTTCTTAAAGATTACCACTATGGGAATATGAAAATGAGGCTGCTTGAATTGATCACTAGATTAGTAAAGTTACTTGTTGATATATGAATCTAATCTATTTATAATATTACATTTTCTGTACTTATTACTAGGAGGGGATGACAAATATTTGAGCAGCCTCTGATCCATCCCATAGAAAGAACACACGGTTTCCAATGCCTGGTCGTCGTCTACCTTCAGCTTGGTAATTGCCTTAGCAAGGCAGCACAGGATGTGTTGGTCATCGAGTTGAAATCTGTGTCCTATCTCACCGATATGCTGTCTAGGGCGGCATAGCACACGGCTACTCTGTAGTAGTCCTCTGGAGATCTGTACTGGGCTGGTTCAGCACCTTCGTCTATTTGACAGGTTGGTTTCCTCTTCCTTGGCAATACTGGATCACCGACCCTGTAGTTGGTGTCTTTGAAGCTTCTTTCCTGCTTTCTGCCACAGCAGATCAAAGTCCCTTTCTGTTCGCAATGTTCCAAAAGTCTTAGCTACGGAATCTGCAGTCTCCTTGGCTAAGGCAACATCCATGTGTGATCGCTGTAGATATCTGCTGAATGACTCTACCTGGCCAGGTACCACTTCCAGGACTGACAAAGCACAAAATCATGAGAACACACCGAGTGAATGAATCCTCTTGCTTCCGCAGTTAGTTTTGGAGTTGGGTCATCTCGATTTCAAGCAGAGCTTGACCATTTAGACAAGGTTATCCACGGTTGCTTTTACAGCAGCATACAGACATGACCTCCTGGTGTCGCACTGGCCCGTAAGGCCTTAAGCTTTCTGGCCAGCTTCCTCTGAATCTTCGCCATACTTCATGACGCTTGCAACTTCCTTCAGTGAAATTGTACAGCGACTGTATAACACCAAGGCAATTGCGTAGTTCAGGGTTGCTTGAGATACTCTGCTGCAGAGCAAAATCTAGTCTGTGAGCATGGCAGTGCACGTAAAGTGACTTTGGAGCAACTTCTTTCATTCTTGCTGCAAGGCCAAGCGTCTTCCCGCTCATATTGCTCGCACCGTCATATCCTTCTCCAATGAGGTTTGGTAGCTTGAAACCAAGGGACGAGAGAGTGTCGGTTAATGACTCATAGAGCTGTTGTGTACCCTTGGGAATTTGTCATTTTCCAACAAATGCATAAAAAAGTATAATTACAAAAAAGTGAGGAAAAAACCCAAGAAAATCAGGTCATTTCAGCAACATTTGTAAATCACCGATATCGAATTAGAAATAAACCATGTTTGAATTTTATTTGTCCCCCCATCCGTACGCCAGTGGTAACTTATACCTATATATATTTTGATTGAGTTTTGGTTGTGAATGGCACAGCTCCACAATCTGTTTTTGTTGTTGTTGTATTCAAATGCTTTTAGAAGCATTTTATTGTCATTCATTATACATCTTCCAAGGCATTGTTCTGAGATGTTAGGTTTTTCAGGTTTTGTTATGGGCTGAATTGCAATACAATCTACATAAATGCCCATTCGTTATACTTCAGGCCGAATCTGTTCTAAGTGCCTTAGAATTGTGCCAAACAAAAGCTACGTGTATTCCAAATCATTAAGATTATAGATTGAATTTTGCTAAGCATTTAACCTGATATGTGAAATAATACTCATGTTGAAGAAAAGTATCATCCCCCTAAAGGAGAAAATATGTGATATTTATTTTCAGCAGCATTATTAAGTGAGCAGATTATGTATCTAAACTAAAATGGAAATAAATAATACAGATATACTGGGAGAAGATCTTTCATTGTTCAGTCTGATTTGTGTTGTCGATTGTTAAAAAAAACTATAAAAAAAATGTCAAGTATTAACTATATTTACGCATGTACCGTCACCAGTATTTATTTACTGATTCCAAGCATATAATACATATGCACGTTATAGATATGATACGAGAATTCAGAAAAAAGACAAATCAAACCTGCTCCTCTTGCAATCCAATTGTATCACCAGGAGTCGAGATCATTTAAACGTTTTGCATTGATATACATGTATATACGCCAACATACTACAATGATGCCGTGTACTGGATATCTCTTTAACAGCTGTCTACATTAGTATTTTCTTTGTCCAGAATACATGGCATATGAAATACAAAAATACGATACTTGAAGGCATACTATACTATACTACTCTGCAATAAGGGTACTGGTACATTACTTTTTTTCATCAGTCTAGATGGATTTTCACATCAAATAATTTGCAATAAATTTCAGGTGAAAGCACATTTTCATGAATGGAATAATTGTACTGAGGAATGTAATGATGCATTGTTAGAGATATATTTTGACAAATTTCCTTGCTTCAAGGTAAGAAAACTTAGTACTGCAATCTTGACATAAGTAAGAACATGTTATATATATGAGCATAATTTCTCATGCTTCACTGCTTGCAAATATAATAGACTAAAATAGAGAATGAAACTATTTAATTATTTACATTGCACTAATGATTTCATTTTGCTTGTATCTAGCTTTAACTACATGAGTGATCCTTGTGTTAGACATAATTAATATAAGGGTGGTGGAATTTGAAAATGAAAGGTAAACTTTATTTACTCACCAAGAAATAAAAACAATATATACATTCATGATATTCATGAGATAAAATTTTGATGAAAAGGTATTTCAGAATTGTCGATAAAATGTCATAAAATATCAAGGCACATCAGGGGAACATACATTCAAACATAAAAAAATGCTATCTACATGCTTGTGAAGGGAATAAAATCAATTAAAATTTTGATTCACATGCTTCATAATGTAATTAGTAATTACAAATGTACATATACATCAATTCAAATTTTGGCAAAAAAGTAAAGATATTTGCTTCTTATGCACATCAATATGACTCTACAAGATTATCTACAATTGTTTCAAATACTGCCCCAGCATGTTCACTACTATTACACGTGACCCAAAAGCTTCATTGCTCTTGGTACAAGATACACTAGAAGTACTACAGGGGACAGGGGATTGTTTCACAAAGACTAAGATCGTCTTTAAGTTGGACTTAACTATGGC
>CP137666.1:18233009-18255125 GCA_037976565.1 Mesocentrotus franciscanus | reverse complement strand
CTTAAACTATCTTAAACAGCCTACTAACTTCTTGTCTCATGATATCTAAGTCCTCTCTGCTCACTTGTCCACTGCATTAGGTGTTTATCCCGAATAGCGAATGAAAACTCAAAGGCTGCTAAACCAAAATACAAGAAAGAACACATAATTATGATGATAAATATCAAAGATATTGACAACAGACTCTCATAAAAAAGATTACATCCCTGATAAACTTTATCCATCCTGTATCACTCAATGAAAAGGTAACCTTAAACAAGGGATGCGAATGAAGGCAAGATTGTAATCATCATAACGAAGAGAATATCATAAATTTTGCTTGTAATAAGTATTTCTTTGAGTTTGAGTTGATTTTAACACTTTTTTCTTTCTTCAACTGCCTAATAGTCAATGTAAATAAATGAGCAATTATTTTGGAATGAGAAAACACACACACATAATGGCTTTGACCCACATTCATTGCTTCAGCCCAAGCTTGATACAAGAGGATTTTGACAATACTTTTTGAAAAGCCTGCTGTTCAGTCATCCTTGGCAGCACGATTTCGAAAATGGTATCATTAAACAGAGTATTAGTTATTGTTTACAATAAAATATGATTCAAGGTCACATGTGTTATAACTTTTTAATTAGAAGGTACCAAAGTTGGGTACACTTTTTTATACGCACTGTATATCGCGAGAGTGACAAACTCTACTAGATCATTTCAAAGAGATTCTAGGGGAGGATAATCATTCTTAAAAGACTTGTCTTAGCGTGTTTTTTAAAAATATCGAGTATAGTTTGATAACGCATATGTTTTCTTATAAACATCCAATATGTCTTAATAGCGCATATATTTTTTTTAAACGTCGCATATATTATTACACATTTTTTTAAAAGCGCATATATTTATTTATAAACAGAGAATTAATAACGCACATATTTTGTTATCAACATCGAATATATTTTGATAACGTATATATTTCTTATAAACATCGAACATATTTAAATTGCGCATATATATTTCTTTACAAACATTAAATACTGTGATACTGACCAATATATTTTGCAGGGATCGAATATATTTAGTTTTTTCCCTTATGGCTTTCCATACCTATGGCTTGGCTTGCCATACATAATCTTTATCTCTCGACGTGGACCCACTGAAACAAAGAATGTCATAAGCAGAGAGAAAACAAAAACTAACTTGAAAGAAGAGAGAAATTAGAAGGAATTAATCAAAGTAAGGAAAGAGAAACCAAATAATATTATGGTTTTTGTGGTTTAATTCCGCCTTCTTCAGGGTTTCAATTTTTGACGTGTAGCCTACTTTCAAACCATTTGCTGATTCGGACCCCCTAACACACGTGTACACATATCGACACATACACAGACTACACTCGACATAATATGTGTAATGGTAATGTAATACATAAACTGTGATTTAAATATTGCACCCGTACCACTTTCTATTATTGTGGGATCACGTCTTTCATTTTTTAAATTCATGTCATTTGTTTCTAAGACCTAATTTCTCTAATTCTCTTGACCCCTCTCCCTTCATATTTGTTTTCTAAGACCTCCACCCCCTCATCTCTCTTCATATTTGTTTTCTAAGACCCATTTCTCCCCCCCCCCCATCTCTATTCATATTTGTTTTCTAAGACCTCTCTCTCTCGACCCACTCTCTCTCTCGTATGTATTTCTCAGACCCCTCTTTCTTTCTCTCTCATTAACCCCCTCTTCATATTGTTTCTAAGGCCTCTCTCTCTCTCTTCATATTTGTTTCTAAGACCTCCCCCCTTTTTTCCATCGTGCAGCAAGCTTCTTAACTTAATTGTTGTTCTGAACTTGAAATCCTATATCTTCTCCCTTAATCTTCAGTATTGCAGCTGCGTACGGTGTGTATAAATGCTGCATCGACGTACGTCTGTGCATGTACGATTCGATTTGGAACTGGCGCGCCCGATCGAGGAGCGTAGACTAGACTCATTCAAGCAGTTTCATTGCTATTTACCGGGAAAATGTCAGGCCAGGGTGTAAAACGCAAAGTCGCTGACGGCACGAGGACTCATGCTAATGTGGAGTTTTCTTGCCGTGACAAGTTAGGTGATTGTATTTCAGCTCTATTAAATTATTTTGCCTGGTGTCTCTCTGAATTAATTGTAACATTATCTACGAATTTACATTACAGTATAAACAATAATTTATTTAGCATATGCGAACAGTAATGTCACGATATTGTTTTGTGTTTTATTCAGCAGGAGCGCTCACATTATGATGCTGCATAGATACGGCCACCTGGTTCGCTCCTATCCCGGTTGGGCGGGGTTGAAAGCGGCTGGTTGCCGCTCGAGGCAATCGGTTGGTTTCCACAGGTTATTGTTAACGTGTCATCGAGATGGAACAAGTGTCATATCCACCGAATCCTGTAGTACCAACCAACGGGACAGAATTAAGGTGTGTAGAAATGTTAAAAAGATACTTACTGGAAACATTGATATTGAGTCGATACTCATTTCCTTTTTAAATAGACCACAATTCATGTATAGACTAATTGCCATTTTGCATGATTGATTGATTCACCACAACCACCAACAACAGGTTCTAGACTCCTAGGACACCCCCACAGCTCAGGCCAATTACCGGCGGGACAATTACCCCCATAAAAATCCCCTGTGGACAATTATTAAAACCAACTTATTATCAGGGTGGAATTCCCCTTTAATCATTAATGAACAGGGGGCAGCGCTCAAATACACGGGCGATGGGCGGTCGCCCTGTGAGCTACATAATCGCCTCCGTCAGAGTGCTCACGGGCGATTGCAAAATAAAAATCGCCCCCGTGGAATTATAGAATAAAGATTATCTTTTCTGTTGTAACTTTCACACAATATTGAGTTTCAACTTAATATTCATTTCAAACCTTAAACTAATGAAATAGAACTATGGAAGTTAGATTAGCGTGCCAGATTTCTCGCTCATATTTTTCGGTGTCTAGGCCGCCATATTGTAAACAAATGTGCGCTTACGCCGCAAGAGGCGCTATATTTCCCATCTCCACATCAGATTCTCTATGACTGTATTACCGATACAAACAACGGAAGCTAGCAGTGCAGTGCGACCATCAGCAGCGGCTATACTGCATCGCGGTAGTACCGGCCGGTGTGCGCTGCCGCCACATATCTGCTGGAGCTAGAGGCGTCGCGCAAGGACGAAACATAGAAGTTTTTCGTTGTGAAAAGCGTGAATCCTCTGAAATCTAGTGATTCCAAAAGACCAGCAAATAATGAACCTCGACCAGTAAATCAATATTGAGAAGGAGAGGAAGACCAAAGATGTTGTGGAAGGATAAAGTAAAGACTAAAGAAAAAATGTATTATGGTTGCTTTGAACAGGGAGGTGTAACTCCCACCTCCCTGCTTTGAATGATAAGGCCCATGCAATAAGGGAATGTGCAGAACGGGAAGAAACGGAGAGAATGTCATCTCGGGATGAAAGTCGACAGTAACCCCTATGTAACTAAATGTTAAAAAATGCCGACTTAAATAAATGATAAGTGGCGGATCTAGGGGTTAACCCCCCTGGTTGCCAAGTGAAAATGTGATGTGCATGGAAAAACGCCATATCATGTGTCCAGACCCACACAGTATCCGCATCGTCTTTGGATCAACCCCCTCCCCCTTTAAAACTGTTACTTGATTTAAAAAGACATTATCATGCACTGCTCTTTATGATCTCCATTGTGTTAGTAGATGCCAGGAAAAGATCACTACGGGGTTCAAAATAGCAAAAAAATCGCCTCGCCGCTACGCGGCTCGTGGACGATGCTCCGCAGCGTCATTGGGTCAACCCCCCCCCCTTAGCAAAAAGCTAGATCCGCCCCTGATAATGATGAAATAGCAAAGAGTATCATGGGTACCAATTCTGTCAATGGAAATTTGTATTAAAAAAAGAGCCCCCGTCAGTACTAAAATAGCCCCCGTGAGAAGGCTCACGGGGCTCTTTTTGGAAGAGTCCCGTGGACAAAAATTAATTTGAGCCCTGGGGGTATAGGTAATTGCCCTTGGGGGTAGTTTTCTGGGGTGTAATTTTCCGGGCGGTTATTGTCCATATCAATAACAATGCATAGGCCTACCAAAAATTGTTAGATATACAACTTACAATATGTAATGAATTGCCTAAGGCTAAGACTTGAAGATATTTATCAGCAGGTATAAATGGCACCAGACAAATACCCAATTGGTATATTCCCATATGGTCTACACCCAGCCTGTATACTATATCCACATGGTCCAATTATCATTTTGTCTAATGACCATTTAGGCTAATAGCCATTTGGTCTAATCAGTAATCTACTACCCATTTGGTCTAATTTCCCTTTTGTCTAACTCTAACGCCAATTATGTCTACTATCGATTTGGTCTAATAATCATTTCATCTACTTATCATTTGGTCTAATGACCATTTAGGCTAATATCCATTCGGTCTTTAAGTGTTTGGTCTAATATCCATTAAATTTACTATCATTTAGTCCAATAGTTTGGTTTAATTCCCAGTTGGTCTAGTGTTCATTTTGTCTATAAACCAGTTGGTCTAATATCCATTTGGTCAATAACGCACTTTGTCCACTTGTCAATTTTTCTAATAACCACTTAGTCTAATATACATTACATCTGATTAACATTATGTCTAATGACCATTTGGTCTATAACCATTTTGTCTAATACCTAATTGGTCTAATACCATTTGGTCTACCAATCATTTCATCTACTATTCATATGGTCTAATAATCATTTGGTCTATTGGTAGTAATACCCAAATTTGCCTATGACTTTTAAGGATGTGACACTCAAATTATCCTACAAAAATGTGCACTGCAATTCCCCCCACGCCCGAGGTGACGAATCAAGGGAAAAGGGAGCGTTAAAAAGAAAGAATAAAAGGAACAACGAAAAGAAAGAAGAGACAAAGAAGACGAAAGAAGGAAAGAGAAAGAAAGGGAAAAAAAGAAGAAAGAGATTTATCAAAAATAATGTGACATATTTCCCAAAGAGATTTTTAGGGGTGTCACTCTCTCCCTCCCCAGTGATGCCATGGGATAGCCCATTCTTTGGTAATGGACAACCTGAATATTAGACTGAATGAATAACCAAAATGATAATTAGCCTAACTGATAATTAGACTAAGTGGTCATTAGACAAAATGTCAATTAGACGTAGTGGTTTTTAGACTAAATCATTATTAGATGAATTGGCAAGTGGACAAAGTGGGTTATGGACTAAATCGTTGATAGAAGAAATGGGCATTAGACCAACTGGGAGTTAGACAAAATGGTAGTAGACGTATTGGTTATTAGACTAAATGGTTATAGACCAAGTGGTTATTAGACAAGTTGGCAAGTGGACAAAGTGTGTTATAAATAAAACGATTATTACTATTATGGATAGTAGTTGAAATAGGCATTAGACAAACTGGAATTAGACTAACTGATTATTAGACTAAATGAACAATAGATCAAATGGGTGGTAGACTTATTGGATATTAGACCAAATGGCTATTAGCCTAAATGGTCATTAGACCAAATGATATGTAGTCGAAATGTCGAAATGATTATTAGACCACGTAGATAGTAGACGGGCTATGTGTAGGCCATATGGGAATGGACTAATTGGGTAGTAGATGAACTGGTTTTAGACCAAACAGCAATTCTCAGCTATTCAGGGGGCAAAGGATGCAAGGTAGGATTCAAAGTTTGATCACCCCATTGTTATACCCACTTCTGGAGGGGGTGGATAGTACAGAGATATATACTGCTACGAGAGGGCGCGCCGAGGGTGATGGCAAGCGGTTCAACTTTCCCGCGAGCCAGTATAGAAACGGCCACTCCTCGAGTATTAAAGCAGTCGATATGACTTTTATATGCCGATCGTACGAATAAAAACAAAAATCTACCAAGAATTCTTACCTTAGCCTTTTATTGAGTAAAGATTGCTTAAAACATCACAGAAAATCTGAGACACTGTTTGTTAATCTTTTCTAGCAAAATGACTGAAAGTTTCAATCATTTGGGAATCGCAGAAAAAAAACCACAGTATGGTGTGCTTCGCACAAAGACAATTTAAACACGTAAACCAATGGGGATCGCAGGAGGATGAGGCACAAATTAATGGATATTTCCTGTGAGCGGTGCGAGGCACATATTATAGTTATATCGACTGCTACGAGAGGACTAGCTGTTTCTATACGCTCAAGGGATTCAACTATCCCGCGAGCCAGTATAGAAACAGCTAGTCCTCATTAATCGATATGACTTTATATGCCGAATTAAAACAAAAATCTACCAAGAATTCTTACCTTAGCCTTTTAGTGAGTAAAAATTTGTTAAAACATCACAGAAAATCTGAAACACTGTCTGTTAATTTTCGCTTAAAAATGAGTGAAAGTTTCAATCGTTTGGGAATCGCAGACAAAGAGCACTGTATGGCGTCCGTGCTTGCACGTAGACAATTTTAACACGCAAACCAATGGGAATCGCAGGATCGGAGGGTAGAAACTTTTAACTAGGCCCTGTGTATGGCGCCGTTTGACCAATAATAAACACTGTTTTTCGGCGATAAACAGTGTTTATCGAGATAAACTTATTCATCGCCTGATAAACACAGTTTCTCTCGATAAACACTGTTTATCGAGAAACTGTGTTTATCAGTCGATAAACAAAACAGTGTTAATCGCTCAATAAACAGTGTTTATCACTCGATAAACAGTGTTTTTCGACGATAAACAGTGTTTATCGACGATAAACAGTGTTTATCGGCGATAAACTGTTTATCTGATTTATTGGTCAAACGGCGCGCCATACCTGTGGGCTATTGCTATGCCCTGTGAGTTGGGCATGGCTTGAAATCATGACTTCAATTTTGACCAATCAGATGGCTAGATTTCTAAAGTGAGGTATATAATAATGGATATTCCCTGTGGGCATGGTAGGTGGGGCATGGCTTAAAATCACGACTCCAATTTCGACCAATCAGATGGCTAGATTTCTAAAGTGAGGTATATAATTTGATATATACCGGTAATTCATTGTCTATTTGGGCACTTGCTATGGATGAAAAAAAGGGGGGGGGAAGGGTGGTAGTTGTCCAAGGCACAATTGTTTCTGGGGGAGGGTAGTACGGCTTTGTAGTGTATTTCATCAAACACATTGTTGATTATGCATATAATATAAATGAGTTTGTTTCATTTCTGGGCTGCACATGCAATGTCAAGAATAAACAGTAATTAGTGAAAATTCAGATTGACCGATATGGGTCCTTTATCAGTGAGGTAACTTTCTGGTAATTATTTTTCATGATCGCAGGAAAGCAACAATATCATCTTGAATGGTAGCCCTGGAGCAGGCAAGACCACCGTGGGGAAGATTGTTGCTAGAGAGCTTGGTATGGATGTCTTAGATGTTGACAATGACATATTAGAATCTGTCTGGGGTATGTCAGTCAGTGAAAAGGTAAGTATTGCCTTCAATTAACTCTTTTTTTCGGGGCAGGCGCGGATCAGGATTTCTTAGAAGGGGGCACAATTTTTGTTGCTCCCGCAAATTTAATCGCGCCGGCCGAAAATTCGCTCAGTTGGGGGGTGTGGGGTGGTGAGCACAAATTTTTTTGGCCGGGGGCATGTGCCCCTGTGCCTGGATCCGCCACTGGGGGGTTATTTTGTTCATGAAGTTTATAATATCCCTCCATTACATTATTTTTCTTTAGAAAGTGCAATGGCAATTGGATGGGGTAAGACTAAGACCCTTAATTCTGAGTCTCGTCCAATATAAGTTCAAAATTGACTCCCCTCTCTCTGCATCCATGTCCTTGCCATGTGAAAGTGCGTGCATTTCACAGCATCTTATTTTTGTACGTGTCAGAGATATGCATCTATATGCACATCACTTTTAACAGTGGATTATCACTTTTGATGGGAGCTTTTTGCATGGTAGGCGTGGTGAGAAAAGAAGATGCCAGTCATGCGATGTCATTTGACCAATGAGATAGGGTCATTTCACCAGTTAGATCGGGTCATTTCACCAATTAGATCGTCTACATTATAGGACCTGTTTTATAAAGTTATTTAAACACATATTTTTAACACCAGTACTACCAGGATCCCATTTCCATTTTAAAACTAAGACAATTACATCATGTGTAATTTCATTGATAGCACAAGTTATTATGTTTTTAATCATGCCTTTCTCTTCTTTCTTTATTTCTCCTCTCTCTCTCTCTCTCTCTCTCTCCCTCTCCTCTCTCTCCCTCTCCCCTCTCTCCTCTCTCTCTCACACTCCCTCCTAATCCCTGTCTCTGTTCTTGTTTCTTTCTCTCGCTCTCACTTTCTCTCCCACTTGTCTCTCACCCTTCTTTCCTTACCCTTCCTGCTGACACCCCATGTAGCTCTTTGAAGTTGGAGGAGATAATTTTGTTGAAGCAGAGGGGCAAGCGCTCCTCACCTTTACCCCTCCATCAGATACAGTGGTGACACTCACCGGCTCAATGCCATGCATGATGAAGCCATGGCTCACATCTCTAATCATGGCCCAGTCTTGTTCCTGGACGTCAAGAACGAGGACATCCTCCAGAGGCTAGAGGCAATGAAGGTGAATCGGATTGTAGGACAAGAGGCAGGTGTTTCAATGACAGAGATCCTAGCATACAGGCAGCACTTCTACGAGAGATGCTACAATGCACGCATTATCTGCGAGGCTAATGAAACACAAGAGAGCATCGCTGGACAGATTGTTGAAGCCGTCGCTCGATTGAAGAACCACAGTCCATACGTTTCAACGAGGAGTAGTGGAAAGAGCTCAGGAAAGGATTTTCTAAGTGCAGTCCTACAGGGTTTGGCTGAGGATGGTGGCCTATTTGTTCCTTCGGGAACACTCCCACAGATGACCTTGCAGCAGTGGGAGCGTCTCATCCCCTGCACATACCAACAAAGAGCTCAGCGCATCCTCGAGCAATGGATTCACCCTGCTGATCTTCACCCCGAGTACTGAATGGAATGATCCAGAAGGCATACACTACAGATACCTTCCAGTCTGAGGATGTGGTACCAGTTACTCATCTAGAGGGAAATCAACATCTGGTTGAAGTCTTCCATGGACCAACTGCATCCTTCAAGGATGCTCCTTTGCAACTCATGCCTCATTTCTTCAGAGAAGCAGTGAGCCAGAAAGGAGATGCAAAGTAAGTTAAACTAGTGCTTAACATGAGGTTAATGCTAAGATAGAGGCTTATAGTACTACAAAAAAATAAAAAAATAACATATTGCGGAGACAGGAGGGGAGGGAGGAGATTTGATTTTGTCATCTTTATCAGGCTACACGAAGATGTACGTATACCGGTCAACTTTTATGAATCACAATTACCCCCTTGTCTGCTGTAACTGTCCAAATATAATTAATATTCTTTATGTTGACAAATGTTACTACGAAAGTGGGGAATTAAATATATGCAATACATCCTTTATTAGCATCATTCTTATCATATTCCATGTTTTTAGGTATCTTATATTAGTAGCTACATCGGGAGATACAGGCAGTGCTGTTTTAGATGGATTTGGTGCAACAAGTGGTAATTATGAAACAGATAGAACAGTCTTTGGAATAGAAATAATTTGTAATACTAAAGAATATGAATTACATGTGTATCTTCCAAATCATGACATAGCGATCCAACTCTAATGAATCAGGACTTACAATACTCCTACATGCATACTGTTTACAATATTTAATACCATCCCACTTCTACTGCAATCATTTTACCTTTGTTGCTCAATATTTGTGGTACAGTGTATCATATTCAATTTTACAAATACACTACAACTACCTGAGATTTCTTTTGCTCCGATACTTCTTTAAGTTTCTTATATATTGCAGGTAACTGTCAGCTCAGGTGCTCATGCTGTCACCTTTAAAGCTTTTATTATTGTTTATCATACTTTCTTCCCTTTGTTTCCATAGTGACCAGTGGTGATGATGATGTGTCTGTGATGGTGTTTTATCCTGAGGAGGGTGTCAGTCCAGTCCAGAAATCTCTAATGACTGCTGTGGATAGTCCCAATGTCAGAGTCATAGGTAATTAGCTATAGGAGATAAATAACTTTAGAATATAGAGCTATATGTAAGCATAGACTGAAAGTCCTTGCTTCATGAACTTTAAAATTATATGAGCTATGAAGCTTAAATTTCTCCTTGTAGGCTCCAGTCATTGAGAGCTTTGACACTTCAGTCCATGTTAGGGATAAATTTCAAGGACAATAAAAAAAAAATGAACTCACAACTACATGCAGTATTATCAATGTACATAGTAAGACTGCGGTGTAGTGTAGTGGGAATTACAGCATAGTGATATTTTTTTAGATATATGGTAGCTTTAGGAATGATTACCGGTAGAGCTCCAAGATTTACTTCAATTTGCTTGCAGTTGTACGAATTTATTAATTTTGTTCATACTTTGGATCTACTTATAATATAAACTGCACCCGTCTGATGGTAATAGCAATGTGTTATATTAAACCTGGGTGAAGCCTAAAGACTTTTGCACTCCATTCTGTTTCCAACGGTTGGCAGATATGTGTATCATTGTTTGTGTCTCAACAAAAATTCTATTACTCAGGTGTTGAAAGTGATTTTGACTTCTGCCAGTCGTCCATCAAGCAGATCTTTTCATCCAATACCTGCACGCTCCGACACTCCCTCCTGAGCGATTACAACGTCAAGCTCAGTGCAGCAAACTCCATCAACTGGGGGCGCCTGTTACCTCAGATTGTGTACCATGCTTCCTCATACTTAGACCTGGCCCAGCAAGGCGTAATCAGTGTTGGTGACCCTGTAGACTTGTGTGTTCCCACTGGAAACTTTGGCAACATCTTGGGAGCTGTCTATGCTAAGGTAATCTTGCTGGAATTTACCTAGTGCATGCTGAGAAAGTGCCAAACTATAATTTGCTCATGATACAAGGATGTATATGTGTGATTCTAGGAAACTAACCCGTGGACTATTGAACCCTGGACTCCTCGGCAACTACTCTCCATAAAATCACCCCTTTGGACAATTAGCTCCAGAGGCCCAGACAACTATTCTTGAACAACTACCCCATATGTATTTTTCAGAAGGTCATTACAGCAGTTTTAGGGAGGTATTTGTCAGAAAAGTTGTGGTGTAGTTAGTGTTATAGCCTGTTTATATATTTTTGTGGAAGTTTGTATAATTTCCCAGTTTCATGAATCATTCTCAACTTCAGAGAGGCAGGGAGATGAGCAATATGATATATGAAGGGGAAAAAGTACAATAGATAGAGAATGGGAAGAAATATATTGATGTTCTGATTAATTTAAAAGTTGTTATATTTTTCTTTTGTTCATCAGTTAATGGGAATCCCACTGCGGAGACTAATTTGTGCTTCCAATGTCAACAATGTCTTAACAGACTTCCTCCACACTGGGGTGTATGATCTACGTAAGAGACCTCTGAGAGTCACCATGTCTCCTGCTATTGATATCCTCCAGTCTTCAAACCTAGAAAGGTACCTGCAGTTCCCTCTTATTTATTGTATATATTTAAAAATGTATGGGCATTACTGAATTTTTCCATTCCTATGCCATCATTCACAAGCTGTGTGATTGTGGAATGTTTACATTCAACATATTGCCAAAATATGAGCTGGGCAAATAATAACCCAGTACACTATTTGTTTTGATTATGGATTATTCTCGTTGCCCGTGTTCAATTAATCCTTGTGAATATATAAACATGGCCACTATTATTTTGTGTGTAATTCTTTATATAGTTGTATTTTAAAAACATAATGTCTTCAAAGTGAGAAGAAAATGACCTTGATATCGTTTGAAATGTTTGACTTATAAAGAACCTATTTTATATCTTCTGCCCTCAGATTGTTGTTTCTTGCCACAGACTGCAATGGTCCTCAAGTAGCCAGTTTCTATGAACAACTCCAGCAAGAACAGTACTTCAAAGTACCAGATAATGTAAGAACTACATGGCATTATTGAAAAGTGAGATTAAAATCTGTTGAAAATCATTTTACTTCAAATGCTATTGGAGTAAATGTGAAGGTTGATCTTTTGATGTTGATATTGATATCTATACACTGAGAGATATCCAAGTATATAGTGTCAGTCCAAACAATAATTAAACTAGTGTTATATGATATCCTCATTGGTATATTCAAAAATGAGTAAATCAAGCATATCTGTGTAAGACAATTATGGCTTGTACCTGTAACAATCCTGCTGTTCTATATCATCTGATTTTAATGATACAATGATTATTTAAATGTGAAATTCATAAGTCAGGTAAGTTGTATACCAGTACCCAATTTCTTGTTTGTCACAAAGCTGTGAAAGTCTTCACAATTATACTTTGACTCTATTATCTTGGTGTCCAGGTTCTGTCCAAGATAAGAGAAGACTATGGTTTCCATGGAGATTGGTGTGATGAAGAAACTTGCTCTAAGGCTATCAAAGAAACCTTTGAGAGAACAGGTATGATTATTAGGAGTATTATTCATTACAATGAGGACAGGTCCACATATCATTGTATATATATAGTAGAGTTACTTTTTAGAATGTCCTATGATGTCACCTTGGCAATAATTTCTACAAGAATGGTCCCAGCATGACTGTCTGGCCTCAATCCCTGGATAGTGGATACATGGTTGAAAAATGGCAGTATAAAAAGTAAAACAGGCTTGGTAGGGAGTATAAAGAAATTTACCGGTATATAATTATACCTGTCATATAATTATACCTGTCATGTCAGATCAATATTATGTACATGTAGATGTTTTCAACCATCAAGTTGATTGTTCCACCATTCCGGATTAATAGTTTTTTTTGTTTTGTTGTTGTTGTTTTTTTTTTGGGGGGGGTGGCACTAATTTAGTCAACTCTCAAAGCATATGATACAGCGGACTCTTTCATTTCATAATCTCTCCTAAAGGGTACCTTCTAGACCCCCACACAGCTATCAGTAAGGTGGTAGCAGATCGTCACCCTTCAGATGATGGAGCCCCAATGCTCATCTGCTCCACTGCTCACCATGGCAAGTTTGCATCCGACGTTCTCAACTCTCTGGGCCACAGTGCAAGTCACTCCGATAAACCGGACACACTCTTGAATCGACTGGGGGACCTGAACCCTCAACCTGGGCGGCACGTGAACCTTGAGAGGTCAATACGGAATCCCAGGGTTCATGAGAAAGTTGTGGATGCTTCAATGGAGTCCATGATGAAGGAAGTACAGGATTTTGTGCAAGAACGGATACGGAACTGAGTGCATTAGGAAATGAATGCATCCAGCTTGCTTGATGTACTTTTGATGTAAAAAAATAGTTGAAAGTTTCACCAAAGATTGTTTATATGAGCGCTATCGTGTCAAATGTCTTGCAGTCATTAAAAAATTGTTTGTTCATTTTCATGAAAGTAATTACCATGGGGTAGGTTTGTTTTATTATTCTCATGTGTATTTTTTAGGAAATCGTTTGGCATTAAAATATTTTGTTTAAATATTTTACTACAGCAATAGTATTTTTTTTCTTTTCAAACATAAATATATAGATATATATAGGTTATTGAAGGAATCAAATAGATTTCAGAATCTGCTTTAAAGTGATGTATGAAGTTGATTGACTTGCTTAAGTTGCTTCATACATAGATTGAATTAAATAACTCAAGAATTATTTCACTACATCTGTGAATTGCATATTCTGAAATGTGTACTAGTAGTGTATCTATAGTTTTTGATAAGTGCAGTAGGATTCTGAATCTTACTCCATTAAGTAGGAGAGAAAGAATCTTGAATTGACATAACAAATCTGTGTCAATTTTTGTGTGTGAGTTTTGCTGGGTGCTGTGTGTTTATCAGACTTATGTATGGTGTATGGGTCGTAAGCGACAATGTTATACTGAATACACATTTGCAATTTCTACAAGCAAACACATGACATAATGTTAAGTTCCTTGTTCTGCTTTCATTACTGTGAAATATTTATTCAGGACTCCCCTTGACAAGTTATTTATTCAACCTATTTGTAGCTCTTACTATATGTACCAAGAAGAAATGTACAGTACTTAAAGCAAACGTGCTGCATAAAAATATATTTTCTTAAAGATTACCACTATGGGAATATGAAAATGAGGCTGCTTGAATTGATCACTAGATTAGTAAAGTTACTTGTTGATATATGAATCTAATCTATTTATAATATTACATTTTCTGTACTTATTACTAGGAGGATGACAAATATTTGAGCAGCCTCTGATCCATCCCATAGAAAGAACACACGGTTTCCAATGCCTGGTCGTCGTCTACCTTCAGCTTGGTAATTGCCTTAGCAAGGCAGCACAGGATGTGTTGGTCATCGAGTTGAAATCTGTGTCCTATCTCACCGATATGCTGTCTAGGGCGGCATAGCACACGGCTACTCTGTAGTAGTCCTCTGGAGATCTGTACTGGGCTGGTTCAGCACCTTCGTCTATTTGACAGGTTGGTTTCCTCTTCCTTGGCAATACTGGATCACCGACCCTGTAGTTGGTGTCTTTGAAGCTTCTTTCCTGCTTTCTGCCACAGCAGATCAAAGTCCCTTTCTGTTCGCAATGTTCCAAAAGTCTTAGCTACGGAATCTGCAGTCTCCTTGGCTAAGGCAACATCCATGTGTGATCGCTGTAGATATCTGCTGAATGACTCTACCTGGCCAGGTACCACTTCCAGGACTGACAAAGCACAAAATCATGAGAACACACCGAGTGAATGAATCCTCTTGCTTCCGCAGTTAGTTTTGGAGTTGGGTCATCCTCGATTTCAAGCAGAGCTTGACCATTTAGACAAGGTTATCCACGGTTGCTTTTACAGCAGCATACAGACATGACCTCCTGGTGTCGCACTGGCCCGTAAGGCCTTAAGCTTTCTGGCCAGCTTCCTCTGAATCTTCGCCATACTTCATGACGCTTGCAACTTCCTTCAGTGAAATTGTACAGCGACTGTATAACACCAAGGCAATTGCGTAGTTCAGGGTTGCTTGAGATACTCTGCTGCAGAGCAAAATCTAGTCTGTGAGCATGGCAGTGCACGTAAAGTGACTTTGGAGCAACTTCTTTCATTCTTGCTGCAAGGCCAAGCGTCTTCCGCTCATATTGCTCGCACCGTCATATCCTTCTCCAATGAGGTTTGGTAGCTTGAAACCAAGGGACGAGAGAGTGTCGGTTAATGACTCATAGAGCTGTTGTGTACCCTTGGGAATTTGTCATTTTCCAACAAATGCATAAAAAAGTATAATTACAAAAAGTGAGGAAAAACCAAGAAAATCAGGTCATTTCAGCAACATTTGTAAATCACCGATATCGAATTAGAAATAAACCATGTTTGAATTTTATTTGTCCCCCCATCCGTACGCCAGTGGTAACTTATACCTATATATATTTTGATTGAGTTTTGGTTGTGAATGGCACAGCTCCACAATCTGTTTTTGTTGTTGTTGTATTCAAATGCTTTTAGAAGCATTTTATTGTCATTCATTATACATCTTCCAAGGCATTGTTCTGAGATGTTAGGTTTTCAGGTTTTGTTATGGGCTGAATTGCAATACAATCTACATAAATGCCCATTCGTTATACTTCAGGCCGAATCTGTTCTAAGTGCCTTAGAATTGTGCCAAACAAAAGCTACGTGTATTCCAAATCATTAAGATTATAGATTGAATTTTGCTAAGCATTTAACCTGATATGAAATAATACTCATGTTGAAGAAAAGTATCATCCCCCTAAAGGAGAAAATATGTGATATTTATTTTCAGCAGCATTATTAAGTGAGCAGATTATGTATCTAAACTAAAATGGAAATAAATAATACAGATATACTGGGAGAAGATCTTTCATTGTTCAGTCTGATTTGTGTTGTCGATTGTTAAAAAAAACTATAAAAAAAATGTCAAGTATTAACTATATTTACGCATGTACCGTCACCAGTATTTATTTACTGATTCCAAGCATATAATACATATACACGTTATAGATATGATACGAGAATTCAGAAAAAAGACAAATCAAACCTGCTCCTCTTGCAATCCAATTGTATCACCAGGAGTCGAGATCATTTAAACGTTTTGCATTGATATACATGTATATACGCCAACATACTACAATGATGCCGTGTACTGGATATCTCTTTAACAGCTGTCTACATTAGTATTTTCTTTGTCCAGAATACATGGCATATGAAATACAAAAATACGATACTTGAAGGCATACTATACTATACTACTCTGCAATAAGGGTACTGGTACATTACTTTTTTTCATCAGTCTAGATGGATTTTCACATCAAATAATTTGCAATAAATTTCAGGTGAAAGCACATTTTCATGAATGGAATAATTGTACTGAGGAATGTAATGATGCATTGTTAGAGATATATTTTGACAAATTTCCTTGCTTCAAGGTAAGAAAACTTAGTACTGCAATCTTGACATAAGTAAGAACATGTTATATATATGAGCATAATTTCTCATGCTTCACTGCTTGCAAATATAATAGACTAAAATAGAGAATGAAACTATTTAATTATTTACATTGCACTAATGATTTCATTTTGCTTGTATCTAGCTTTAACTACATGAGTGATCCTTGTGTTAGACATAATTAATATAAGGGTGGTGGAATTTGAAAATGAAAGGTAAACTTTATTTACTCACCAAGAAATAAAAACAATATATACATTCATGATATTCATGAGATAAAATTTTGATGAAAAGGTATTTCAGAATTGTCGATAAAATGTCATAAAATATCAAGGCACATCAGGGGAACATACATTCAAACATAAAAAAATGCTATCTACATGCTTGTGAAGGGAATAAAATCAATTAAAATTTTGATTCACATGCTTCATAATGTAATTAGTAATTACAAATGTACATATACATCAATTCAAATTTTGGCAAAAAAGTAAAGATATTTGCTTCTTATGCACATCAATATGACTCTACAAGATTATCTACAATTGTTTCAAATACTGCCCCAGCATGTTCACTACTATTACACGTGACCCAAAAGCTTCATTGCTCTTGGTACAAGATACACTAGAAGTACTACAGGGGACAGGGGATTGTTTCACAAAGACTAAGATCGTCTTTAAGTTGGACTTAACTATGGCAGGCCATTCATACCACTGGTTGCTATCACCATTGGTCTCTCAATTATGATCTTTAGATAACATTTTTTCCTTCAATAATGAACTATCAAAAAAGGTAAATTCTGTAGATTTGTGACCACGATTTGTACGACCTTGAGAGACCAATGCCAATAAATGGTGAGAGCTTAGTCTTTGTGAAACACTCCCCAGGTATTACATAATTTTGAAAACCTTGGAATGTCTTAGTTTTTCGAAATAACACATAACATTAAAATGAATTTGAGTTGCTTATTGGTGGTTTGAGCCAACAGGTCATGCAGCCCTTATATATAATATAAAACAAAAACAAACTTGACATCCTCCCCTAAAACGACAATGGAGACTGAATCATATCAATGTCACTAAATACTTAAAAGATAAGACTAATATATCCATAGAGACATCGACCAGACCCATGACAAAACTATACATCCCAGAAAAATAAGAATATAATGGGCAAATTTCTTCCAAGTTTGCAGTATAATTTTAATAAAGAATAATGTATGGTCAAATACATGTACAATGAAAAATGCAAAGAACGTACCATATTTTCTGAACAAAGCCCAAGAAAATATTGAAGCCCTTATATAAAACTTATTCTCATCAGAGTTTTGTGTGTTTGTGGTTCACAAAAGTAAGATTCTACCACATTAACTTTAAGCCCTTCGTTTCAATTGTTTGTATTGATTATCTTTTGAAGGACTATTCTACATCATTCAACAAAGCTGCTTTGTTGTCCATAGATAGCTCACCGTTGTTATTGGCCTTCCACAGCATCATCTCAGCCTCCCTATCTCTCTCTACATGCTCCTGGCAGTGACGCCGTTTCCAGTCTTGTACTGTAATAAAACAAGAGAAAGAGGGCACAGATGATCGACTTGAGGCCTGTATGATCACTTCCTGGCAGGTTTATCGTTAAATCTGTTTCACAATAAATCACAGTCCAGTCATTCAGAAAGTGACAAATATTTGGCTATTAGGAGTCCTAGATTTTCGTGAGACGATGTCTCTTTATCTTATGAACAGATTATGATACCAAGGGGTTTAGACACAGACGGCATCCCTGTATACAGAAGTAGAGATGATCTTCCTCTCAAGGTCTGTTTTCTGGCAATCTAATGTTTTTCCCTTCATATAGGAGCACTTTTATTGGATAATTGAGTGTATTTCCAATTCAAAGAGGCTTCATGCACAATCAATCTGAGCTGTAAAGGAAGCAGCATCATAACAGAAAAAACCAAACAGATTCAACATGAATATAAGACAAAAGTACCTTGACAATCTCTACTGCAGTAGTACTTTGCCTGCTTGATCTTCTGTTGACGACATCTGAAATGAACGGACAATGGACAACTTAGTCAATGATTAACTGAAAGACACAGACGATTGGGCGAATAGAGTAATAGACAAACAAACAGGAGCAAAAAAAAAGAAAGCGAAAGAAAAGACAGTGATGAGGCCGGAGGCATATACACTGAAAGATAATCTTTAATTCTGGTAGCAAAAAAAAAAAACAGAATGAAACTTGAAATTTATCTCAGAATTATTCAACTTACATGTACACTGCATATTATATATATCATTAAGACTACATGTAAGTCAAAATTAAATATATTTAAATCGATTAAAATGAATTTATATTGATCTAAATTAAAAAACAATTTATGAAATCTTATCAAATAGATTGATTTAATACATTACAAAAAGAATTTACAAAATCTTACTGCTGGCATTTCTTGTAAGTCTTTGGCTTGTCCTCTTGCTTGCTGCACAAGGCACACTGTCTCAGCTTATGATTCTTCATCTCGGTGATTTCGTCAGACATCCCGTTGTCAACACTTTCAGCAGTTTCCTTGGAATCATCTGCAGGGTGATCTTCCAGCCTGTCAACTGATTTTCTTTCATCCTGAGCAGTGCAACATCCAGCTTCAGCAGATTGATCAGTGATGGCAGGAACTTGTTCTTTCTGCTTCATTGCTGTATTAGGAACTTGTTCCTTCTGTTTCATCTCTGTACCACGAACGTGTTCCTTCTGCTTCATCTCTGTGCCAGAAACTTGTTCCTTTTGCTTCATCTCTGGATCAAAAACTTGTTCCTTTTGCTTTATCCCTGTATCTTGTGGCAGTTCATTCTGCTTCATCTCTGTACCAGAAACTTGTTCCTTCTGCTCCATCTCTGTACCAGGAACTTGTTCCTTCTGCTCCATCTCTGTACCAGAAACTTGTTCCTTCTGCTCCATCTCTGTACCAGAAACTTGTTCCTTCTGCATCATCTCCTTAACTGGTGGCTGTTTCTCTTCTTTTGGAGTTTCATCATTTCCTACATTTTCACTGTCCTCTACTTTGTTTTCTTTCTCTTTATCCCCAGCTCTTCGGGCTTCTTCACCCCATTCTTTGTTTTCTTCATCTTTGCTCTCTATGTCTCCATCTTTGCTCTCTTTTTCTCCTTCAAAATAACATTCTTTGTATTCACCCGCACCACTCATTTCTATCTGGGGAATTAAAGATACAAATAAAATCATTATTATTATGTTTTTTTAATGCTTAAAAATTTAAATTATCTCATTCTTATTCTTCTTTCTTTAAAAACCATTCCAGATTACAGTACTGTAACCAGGAGTATTTACATTTTTTGTTCTAGACGGTGGAAATACTTAAATCACTGCATTTATTAAGTTTATCATTCACATCATTTTACAGAAAGGGAAATAAACCAGTCATATGCAGTAAAACTTTGCTTTGATTTCTCTGTCATATTTTTGATGTGATGGAAAAATCTCCGTCTCCCGCAAGGCTCACTAGTGACTTGACTCATCACTGACAAAGATGTGCTCCATTTAGTCATCTAAGTTCTTTAATCTGGAAAATAGCAACTTTTATTTACCGATTTTGAAGTATTTATCTGCTTGGTGTGAAATTAAATTGTAGGTTAATGAAAGATTCTGAAATTAAGTACCTTTTTCTTCATTTCTTTCTCAATCTCCCTATTTCGTTCTCCATCCACTTCGTTTCCATCAGGGTCTAGTATTCGATTCGGCATGCACCTGTCTTAGGATTGGGCGTAGGTGGTTTCACGTCGCTTAGGTAGTGAAACTCCCACAATTTTCTTTGGCTGTGTTCTCTCCAACTCTTCAATAAAACCTGGCACTTTTCTGCATTCTAAAAAATCAGGTTAATTAACCAAAACAAACAAGTTTTCTTGAAAGGAATATTGTGAATTCATGATCAAGAAAAGGGAGCAGTTACATGTTGCTTGTCTGCATTAGATAACCCTTGTACAATTGTCACCTATTCATTTCCAGTTCGGTCCTGGAGACTGCCAATCCTCTATATTTATTATGTGGAGGGGGGACAAATTTGTTAAACTGAGGAATTAATGTGAAAGTGATATTGCAAACTCTCAAACTTGTTACAAAACTGTCCCACCTCAATCTGGTCTTATTTCAACTTACCATCAACAAATTTTTGAAGACCTTCTGCTTCCAGTTTGTCTAAACTCTCCTTTCCTACATTTTTCTTTCTTTGAATCCTTCGCTCCTTTTTTGCCATCTGCTTGAGAGCTGTGCGTGTCACTCCTTTGTCCTTGCGCCGCACCCGCAATCATGGGACGTTGAGCTGTAATTTGATGCGAAGGACCATCACATTCATGCATCCTTTCATTGCAGTGACTGCAATGCCTTATTTTCACATGGAAATTGGGTTCGTAGTGGACCTCAAAGACTTGAGGAAGGACAAAACCTTGATCTATGACCTGCTTGCGGATGCACTCTAGATGGTCATGGCACCCAGGACATTCATTAGGATGAGCGAGTAAGAAGTTGTGTTCCATCTTGGGTACTTCAACTTCACTTTCTTCTTTACTTCCTTTGTGTCTTCATTTTCAATTACAATACTAAGCTTTTTTGATTTATAACGCTGCTTCACTGGATCATCGTCCCCGCTGTCCTCTGAATTGTGCTCAATCTTGACATTAACCAGGTTGCGCCCTTCTTTCGTATCCTCTTGGAGTTCATACATAGTCTTGTCAAGCAAGGACTTCTCATATTTATTGATGACAGTGCATGCTTTAACCAGGGTTGGTGAGTTGTCTCCAAACAGGTGAAACGGTTTCTCTGGGGGAGGCTTCCAGTATAATGTGACGTCTTGTTTGCACTCTTCCGCCTGGAGCCATAGGCGCAGCATCTCAAAAAGACATCCTCCCAAATGAAGCAGAAACTGCAAGGTCTTGACCACCTGAAGAAATCATAGAAATAAATAGAAATATATTTCTAGCCAAATGTAATTGAATGCATTTTCATAATATTGGTCTTAAATTGTGACAACCCTTTACACAGAAACACATACAAATAGAAATGGATAATGCAATCAAAGTGGCATTTAAAAAATAAAATTTAACACAATACAGGGAGTAGGTGTCATAGTCATAATGTCATGGATTATTGCCCTGCACAGGAATATTTTTCTATGGCTAGACATTAATCCAAAACTTACTTCCTTTTTCTACTTTTTACAATGCACTTGTCACATTCTTCATGTAGAAGCTATAAATGTTTAACTCCAGTTGGAGTATTAGCTAGAAATCATGTTGGCATAGTAGTAAACAAAATCATGTTTTATGAACTTGAACATGACTATTCTGACATATCCTATGCACTATGAAGGTGATGAGTAAGATTCATCCAAGCAAGCACAATTTATAATTTATGACTGGGGTTGTGTGTCCGGACGTTTAACAAAAATGAAGCCATCACTTTTGCCTTTGGATTTAACAAAATATATGCACTAAATAGCACTAACCGTCATAAATATTTATCCTTTATCATATTGCCTAACATAATTCTTAAAATATTTATGAAATATTGCATGTAAAATTCTTCGAATAACATTCTTAAATCAACTGTC
>CP137666.1:18148142-18232509 GCA_037976565.1 Mesocentrotus franciscanus | reverse complement strand
TTGTACGAGCAGAATCTCATAGAATAAAGTTCAATCCACAATAAGACAATTGATTTTTCTTTCGTGTGATCAACAATTCACTGTATAAGTTTCCTCTTTTTTCAGTGATACTAGAGAAGAGTTTGATGACCTTGTGATAGTATCTCTGTCAAGGATAGAGGGAAATACTAGCTAACACAGCATGGTGTATCCCAAAGTAAGAAGATGTATAAGCCATCTTTGGACTTACCTTCCATTAAGACATTGAGAGCATCTCTTAAGACAGTTATAGTTGTGATGAGGACTAACGCAGAAAACAAGAATGTACAGATAGGATCAGCAATCCTCCAATCTGACTGTAGATGAGAAAAAGAAAGTAATAAAATCACTAAACAAAATGCGTAAAATTATAGAAATACATGTATCACTCACTGTATTATGCACATGCAGAAACAAATAATTTTGTTATCTAGCAGGGATGGGGGTGGTCAGGGGGTCCAGACCCCCTTTTTTTAAACAAAATCCTAGAGAAGCCCCTGCCTAAAGATATTTATCAGTAGAATGAGCCAAGAAATTCAACAGAGAAATTGATCACTCTATGAAGCATACATTAATTGGATGATTAGATAAAAATGAAGTTTTACAGTCCATTTTAGTCAGGACAGTCACACGATGCCGTGATTTACAGTTTTTATGTATTTTTTAAATATTTTTTTTGGTGTGTAGCTTCAAATAAAACAGTCATAATGAACTGGAGAGAGATATACAATGTAAATTATGTAGCAACATACTCTTCTCAAATCATGGTTAGATATTTCCACAAGGGTAACCAAACACATGAAGCTATAAGGGGCAGCCAAACATAACATCAGGCACTGGTATCTTCAAAGGTTAACAATGAACTTTGCCAACCTTACCCATAACCACATCAAAACAAATATTAAAGGTATTCTTGAGTTCTGGTATTTTCTAATGTATAATAAATTCTCATGAATCACATGACACTTACACTGAATGTTCAAGACTTTAAAGAAAATGACATGAGCTAAATACAAACAAAATGGGGGGGGGATGTATATGAGCCAGATATTTAACAAATAAAGACATAGAGAGCAAGCTCAATAGTCCTAGTCCAACGATGTGCATGAACATGATCTCTGTGTACAAAATAAGATTTGTGCTTTGTGCTTCTCAATGTGATTTGTAGCCAGCTATTGTGGTTGTTGTTGTTGTTGTTGTTGGGGTTGTTGTTGGTGGTGGTGGTTTACACAATTCTGGTTTAAACTACCTATCAAATAAAGTACAGTTTACACAATTCTGGTTTAAACTACCTATCAAGTCAAGTACAGTTTACACAATTCTGGTTTAAACTACCTATCAAGTCAAGTACAGTTTACACAATTCTGGTTTAAACTACCTATCAAGTCAAGTACAGTTTACACAATTCTGGTTTAAACTACCTATCAAGTCAAGTACAGTTTACACAATTCTGGTTTAAACTACCTATCAAGTCAAGTACAGTTTACACAATTCTGGTTTAAACTACCTATCAAGTCAAGTACAGTTTACACAATTCTGGTTTAAACTACCTATCAAGTCAAGTACAGTTTACACAATTCTGGTTTAAACTACCTATCAAGTCAAGTACAGTTTACACAATTCTGGTTTAAACTACCTATCAAGTCAAGTACAGTTTACACAATTCTGGTTTAAACTACCTATCAAGTCAAGTACAGTTTACACAATTCTGGTTTAAACTACCTATCAAGTCAAGTACAGTTTACACAATTCTGGTTTAAACTACCTATCAAATCAAGTACAGTTTACACAATTCTGGATTAAACTACCTATCAAATCAAGTACAGTTTACACAATTCTGGTTTAAACTACCTATCAAGTCAAGTACAGTTTACACAATTCTGGTTTAAACTACCTATCAAGTCAAGTACAGTTTACACAATTCTGGTTTAAACTACCTATCAAATCAAGTACAGTTTACACAATTCTGGATTAAACTACCTATCAAATCAAGTACAGTTTACACAATTCTGGTTTAAACTACCTATCAAGTCAAGTACAGTTTACACAATTCTGGTTTAAACTACCTATCAAGTCAAGTACAGTTTACACAATTCTGGTTTAAACTACCTATCAAGTCAAGTACAGTTTACACAATTCTGGTTTTAACTACAGTGTACCTATCAAATCAAGTGATTTCTAAATGTAATTCCAATACCACAACTCAAGATTAGCTGTATTACGCTTACATTAGGTCAATTCATTTCCTCCACTACCTTGACCAATCCTTAACTTCAACCACAAAATTGGTTGTTTTTAGTTTTATACAGCAGGATACAGCAGGATTCAGCATTTCCAATAGTTTTCAACAAGTCAAATTAAACTCCATGGTCTGGTATTCTATTAATTCAATTAAACCCTGGGCCTAAGATCACATTTCACAAAGGAAAATTTAGACCTCAGACTAACTTCATTGGTTAAACCTAATTTTGAACAAAAGCTAAGTCCAGCATCAGGTTTAACTTTTAGTAAAATATGGGCTCATGTACACAATAACAGACTGTCCATTTGGTAACTTGGTTTTCACATATTTGGTATATCACTAAGTCAGACATTTCGATGCAATAGTGTCACCTTACGATCGTACCTCCCCACAAAACAGAAATATGGTCTGTTTGGAGCCAGAAGGGAGTATGTACTTGTATTCTTGAACGTAGAATTAACATTCGTCTGGCTCTGAACAGATGATATGTTATACGTGGATATCACTTACATTCGCTTTGATGACACCAGCTGCTATTAAGACACCAATACTTTGAATGAGGTCACCGATAACATGGATAAACGCTGCTCTGACATTTATATTCTTTTTCTGATGTTTGCCATCTTTCCCCTCTTCTTCTTCATCTCCTTCTTCCACGAGGTGCTGATGGCCTCCCCCTCCCCCATGACTGTGTAGATGGCCACCTCCTGCCTGTAGAATGATGATTAATCTAAAGAGAAAGAAGGGTGAGAAAAAATAAAATAATTGAAGCGGGCTTTTTTGATCTGCAGGAAAAATGCAACATTTCTGTTGTTAGATAGTTAGCTAGGTATTACAGACATGTATCAATCAAGAACGGCAGAGTCATTATCTAGTGGATAAGTCATCAAAGAAGTCGGAACAAAGGGACACAGCACTACTGCCCTTTGGCAAGACACTAATATACCTCTTTCATTGATTAGTAGTGAATGAGTACAGGCCTACAGGGTAGGAATAAATTCCTTGAATGCTTTCTGCACCTGAGAGAAACTTGGCTAAAGTCATGGTACATGTTATAGTAGTAAGTTGTATGCACCTCACGCATACAATTTGTTATTCTTCAATCATCTATGTCCTCCTCTCTAATACATGCATCCCACACAGATCGCGCAACCCCGAAAATATACCCGTCGAGGGTGAGAATGAAAGGCAAGGACTGTTTTAGCATTGAGGGTGTGTTATTTTCTCAGCTGATTGGGCGTGCGACACAGAAACAGTCTAGGTAGTGGACTACTGGACTGTTTGCGTGGGAAGAATGAAGGGCAAGGACTGTCTCCATTTTAGCATTGAGGGTGTGTTATGTTCTCAGCTGATTTGGCACACGACACAGAAACAGTTCAGGCAGTGGACTACCCTTGGGACAGAAACATGTGCATTATTTATTTAGTGATCATATCATGACTACTTATAATCATGTCTTAGTTTGATAACTCAAATCAATGACCTTTGGAATAGCAGCACAATCTTCAAGACTTGTATAATCACACATCCATTCTTACACAAGCAGGTATTATACGGTTCTAAGTAATAAAGCCCGGCCACAGGGAGCAGGCTATGCTATGTTTGATAACTGTATTTACAAGCTCTTCATACAAGTGATGTGTAAATGAAAGGGTTGAAGTACCTCTATGTTGCAAGAATTCAAGTGAATATTCAGTGAATATTCAGTGCATATTTGTTGTCCTCTTGTTTTTCTCTCACTAACATTCCATGAAAATCAAATATCATATGTCAACCTAAAACAATAAATGTAAGGCCACACTATATCACTATAATAATATAATATTCTGCTTTTATATAGCACTTATTACTAATGTCTCTAAGCGCTTACTATCAGTAAGAATGAGTGTAATTTATCAGCTAGAAACTTTGTGTCATGTCAATTCCTTGTAGACCGCATAAGTTACACAGTATTGAAAACTACAAACCTAAATATCAGAAAACACTGGTCAACTTTAGTTCAAACGGACTAACCAGTTACGGCTTGATACAATTGTATCATCTACCCACAAAAAAGTCCACACGTCTACTTAAAATCTTTTGTATTACCAAAACCAATCAATCATTCTGTAGAACAAATGAAAATATGCTGGCACATGTGGATATGAAGTTTGAAGTTTGCTCTTTTTTTACCACAACATACTAAATGCATATTTCTACAAGTACCACTTGCTATCTTGCTATTTCACTTGTTATGTAATCGGTTCCTATGACAATGTTTCCGCAAATTTCAATATCTTTAGAAGCATTTTGGTTTGGTTGAATTGTATTTCTGAACAATATGGATACATTAATTACAATCCATTACAAATTACTTTATGTCTCCTTCTCATACATGATAAGTCAACAATAATCATGAGATTTACAACATCCTTTCAAGATTTTGGGGGTAAATCAAGTCCCACTAAAGATACAATATGTCAAATACCATAATGCTAATATAGCATTTTAGCATTACTTTGGCTAAAGCAAATCCAACTTCTATTAGCACAATTAATGAATCATGCATTTGCAAGCAACTGTATAGAAAGACCACCTGCCCATGAAGACTGCATTTTTTGTCTCTATTGATCAGTCATTATATACAGGTTTGGTACTTCCTGTAGGTTCCAGAATGCTGTAAACTATCACTATCTTCATTATAAATATAAATATTACACAGTTATGTTGTTTTCTGCACCATCACCTGCTGTCAAAGCACATCCCATCCCATCCCAGTGTAGCTTGGAAAAGCTGCTTCAGGGATTATCTCCTCAAGGTTCAAAGTTCACTGTTTGTTCATGTACATTGTAGGTACTTTGAGCAGGAAGATGAGAACAAATGGAGTGCCCGTCTCGAAAGATTTTCTCGAGGGACAGATATTCAGGATTAACTTGGCTTAACAACAAGAAATGTAATCCTCTCCAGCCATCAAATCAATCAACAGCTGCCCTTATCAGACCACAGATCCCCTCTGGCAATGAAATGTTACGCAACGCTGTCTGCTTCCCTAAGTTCTGTAAACACTCGGTCGTAAAAAAAAGGCTTAGAAGTCATGCGTTGCACCGCAAAATGACGTCATACTCAGTGAAGATGTATATAGCTATAACATATAAAATACAGAATCCACAACATATGGCACAATGCAACCTTCTATTGGTTATCAAATGCTTTTGCTGTGCTCGGAAAACTGTACTGAAGACATAGCCGTTCGAACCAGCGAAATCGACCAAGGAAATCGTGAGTTGGAGTGAATGGAAGTTTCTCATCATCATGATTTTCTCAGCTAATCATTGACATTTTCCGCAAATTTCCGCAAATTGTACATAGCTAGGAAGGTAGTCCAAAGGTTTATCTCCCAAAGTAACTAAATGAAATTGTGTTATTTGCGCATTTGTTGGATGAGGGTTAGAAGTTGTCAATTCATCACCACTTTTCACTCCGAGTACGGGCCGACGAATAAGCCGCCGTGCTCGCTGGGCTGGGCTGTGGATGGAAAGGGAGGACTTCAGTGCTACCACTGCACTGTACCATTGAGTTGGGGATTAAGGGGATTACGGTAGGGGGAAAAAAGACGCGCGGTGCAACGGAAGGCTTCAAAGGGGCCTCTTGGACGGGCACTCCATTTGTCTCATCTTCCTGCTTTGAGCATCCCCAGGAATAGTATACATTATCATTATCATTATTATTATCAATATGAATATCATTATTCCTTGACTGCACTCACATAATATTGATGCCCACTCCTACTCCAGCGGTAATAAGCATTATATTAGGTTCTATTGTATAGTCATCATTGATGATCCTCATGACAGCCAAGTAACACAGAATACCAGTCACAATCCAGATGATTATCACGCTTATGACAGCTCCAAGGACCTCTAAAGCGATACAGACAGAAGAAGGGAAAAGAGGAGAATGCATCATTCATGATTAATTTTATTTTTTTACATGTACACTGCAGCCAACTAGGTTATGTTATAGATGAAATTGTGAAAACAATTTCAAGGTTTCTTAACAACTGTTGTTAAATTCATTCACTTTATGATGTTTAATTACATATATAAAAGGTGCTTCGATGCCTTTACATATCTAAACTTAAAGGAAAATAAAGTGAAGATGTAATTATCAAGTGTATTTTTAATTATTAAATATAAAAATAATCTAGATATATATCTAAGATGTTCCTTACAATGTACATGAACAATAAATGTCTATAAATGACAATTTTCCTACATTCACTTAAACCCATAGCCTGCGGGAACCGAGAGGCCCCTGTATTAAGCCCTATGGGGATGAGAGAATTCAGTAGCCAATGGGTTAAAACCTTGTTTTTTTAAATTTTTTTTTGCTTTCTGTTTTTAAATTGCAAGGTAAAAATTTTCCTGTTAAAGGGCAATCCAATCCTTCTAATAAGTTCATTTGAATGAGAGCATAAAAATCAGAGAAACAGAATGGCGAAAGTTTGAAATTAATCGGACCAATATTAAGAAAGTTACGAGTGTTTGAAATATGAGATCACTACAGTTGTGCGAATCTCAAATCAGCAATTTTGTCAGTGGATTGTGACGTAGTGACGGATTACTCTCCCGTTCGTCGCATACCGGTACAAAAATATCACTTATTTATGTTTTTCTTCCAAATGCCTTCACCCTCGGGTCACTACTCAAAATATATCATGGAGAGTACATTATTACAGGTCCTCTAAAAAGAACAGACCATCCCGAGTCATACATTATGAAAAGTTGAAATTTTAGTCCTTTTGTGTATTGGAGCAAATGGGAAAGTTGTACGCCACTACATCACATACATTTACACATTATCAATTCAGCCAATTTGAAGAGCCCATACCTAATTGCAACTTCAAAAATTTGTAACTTTCTAATTTTTTGTCCAA
This sequence comes from Mesocentrotus franciscanus, assembly GCA_037976565.1. Taxonomy (NCBI): domain Eukaryota; kingdom Metazoa; phylum Echinodermata; class Echinoidea; order Camarodonta; family Strongylocentrotidae; genus Mesocentrotus; species Mesocentrotus franciscanus. Next base: position 18,225,334 of record CP137666.1, on the reverse strand, counting down.
TTTCATTCAAACTTTCATCAGTATGCTTCTCAGATTTTTCTGCTTTATTCTAGACAAGTTTGATATCAAGGTTGGATTTCCCTTTAACCATCTACTTGCAAATGATCAGTGTAATTTAAAACTGAAACTGTAAATTAAAGCAAACATACCTGCTCTGTAGTAGCCAAATGACATCCTGGTTGTAGCTGGCCTCCTAGCAACCCAAAGAGCAAAGATGCTAATCAGGAAACTTGCAAAGTCACTTAGAAGATGGGCAGCATCAGTCATAATAGCCAAACTGTTGGCAAGAGAACCCCCTTTGTGTAGAGAGATAGATAAAGATGGTACAAATTATAAACATGTCATGTACTGCTGCAGAGGCATAGCAGGAGTCTAGCCATTGCATTGAGGGAGCACTGGAACAGTGGTTGTGAGGGGGATGTCCACCTGCAAATGCAAACTAGGACTGTCTTTTAAGGGCACTCCAACCCTTGTAATAAGTTCATTGTATGAACACACACAATCAGACCAATCATAAGAAAGTTATGAATGTCTGAAATATGAGATCACTAATTCTATGCGAATCTCAAAATTGCAATTTGGTCAGTGGATTGTGACGTAGTGGTGGATAACTCCCCTCTTTGTTTTGTACAAAAATATCATTGAATTCTGTTTTTCTCCTAAATGCCTTCTCCCCTGGGGCACTACATGTTACATGTTACATAATACATGTACATGTAACTTTGTAACTTTGTTCTGACATGCTTCCATGTATAGGGTCCAATGTCCCAAACACATTACATGTATGTACATGTTCAAAACTTCTGTCATTTGTCACGTTCACACTGGATGTTCATATGTTCATACACTGTACTCTCTAAAGTAAACATTGAAGGCCCTTACTATTGAGTGGGGCTCTCTCGAAAGGAAAGCATCATAAGAACGATGCCACATATTGCTTACTTGTGAGTTCCTGCTCTTACTACTACCATTCAAACACAAGCTTATAAAAATACTCTCACTCTCAGGAATTGAAAGTAGAACTACAAAAACTTCTTGCCAATTCAAACTTGCAGGAAACAACACTCTACCATACATCTACATGTACTTGAAAGTAATGATCGTTGTGTGAAAATACACAGTACACTGCAGTTACAGGATATATTGGTGCACTGCCAACCTACATGTACATAGAGAGTTATAAGAGTTTGAAATATATACATGTATGAGATCACTCTATCAATGCAAATCTCAAATTGGCAATTTGGTCAGTGGCAGGGCTCAAATTAATTTTTGTCCACGGGGGCTCTTCCCCCAAAAAAGAGCCCCCGTGAGCCTTCTCACAGGGGCTCTTTTAGTACTGACAGGGGCTTTTTTTTTAAATACAAATTTACATTGAATTGGTACCCATGATACTACTAAATTATTTGCAATGTCATCATTATCATTTATTTAAGTTGCCATTTTCCCTCTTACTACTTTACAACTTACATAGGGGTTACTGACTTTCATCCCGTGATGACATTCTCTCCATTTCTTCGCGTTCTGCACATTCCTCCTCATCATTCAGAGCAACCTTATTCATTCTTTCATGCTTTTCACAAAGAAAAAACTTCTCCATGTTTTGGTCCTTGCGCGATCGCCTCTAGCTCCAGCAGATATGGGGCGACAGCGTGCACACAACGGTACTACCGCCGCGGTATAGCTGCTGCTGACGGTCGCACTGAACTGCGAGCTTCCGTTGTTTATATCGGTAATACAGACATAGAGATGTGGAGATGGGAGATATAAGATATATAATGCGGCAAATAAGCGTACATTTTTTTACAATATGGCGGCCTCTAGACAGTAGACACCGAAAAATTTGAGCGAGAAATCCTGCACGCTAATCTAACTTCCATAGTTCCATTTCATTGGTTTAAGGTTTGAAAGTTGAAACTCAATATTGTGTGAAAGTTATAATAGCAGGGGTGATAGTGAGCACTGAAAAAAAAATAGGTTTTTTATTTTTTTCCCCAACCACCCACCCTCTTGACTAAAAAAAGCATTCGGGGAAAAAAAATGGCATCTAACAACATTCCCCCCTTTTTTAGTAAGAAAATTGGGGAAAATTGTGAAAAATCAGGAACAATCAAGAAAATAGGGGTAAAATCGGGAAAATTCAGAAGAAAAAATCGGAAGAAGAAAAAAAAAAAAAAAAATCTGGATTTTTTTTTTTTTTTTAATCAGAAAAAAAAATCGGGAAACCGATTTAAATCGGGTAATTATCAGGCCTGTAATAGAAAAGATAATCTTTATTTCATAATTCCACGGGGGCTATTTTTAATTTTGCAATCGCCCCCGTGAGCAATCTGACTGAGGCAATTATGTAGCTCACGGGGGCGATTCGCTCATCGCCCCCGTGTATTTTGAGCCTTGGTCAGTGGATAGTGACATATGCAGGGACTACTCTCTTAATTTGTCGTGTACAAAGATATCATTAATTTCTGTTTTCCTCCTAAGCTCTTCTCCCTTAGGACACTACTCAACACTTTGAGGGGAAAAAATGACATTTTAGTCATTATGTGCGTTGGAACAAATAAAAAAGTTTTCTGCCACTAGGTAACAGTGACATTATAGATTCAGCCAATTTGAAATCCCCATACCTATAGTGATTACAATTTTCAAAAATTCTTAACTCTCTTATCTTTCACCTGGCTGATTGCGTTAAAACTTTCACTTGATTGCGTTCTAACTTTCACCAGGGTGCTTCTTTAATATTTCTGCTTTCTATTAGATTAGTTTGCTATTAAGGTCAGATTTCCCTTTCACAGAATATCCCACAGTCATTGTACATGTACATGTATCTCGCACACAAACTTGTCAAAACATAGGATCATCACCTTGTGAAAGTTCAGAAAAGGGTCAGCCAAAATTAGCTACAGACATAGACAATAGATATTCTTATTGGTCCTGTTTTCATACCTTAATGGATTATTTGTTGTCTGTATTTTCAAGTACATACACAGGTTATAATGACAGCAATAATGCATTAAGCAGGATATCATTAATTATGTACTGAGAATTAAGTATGAGAACAAGCTGTTTGAAAGATCATTATTATTCTGACTCCTGTGAGAGCATTGTATAAGATCTTGTGGTCTGGACAAACAATAGGCTTCCTGTCTGAGAGAGCCTCCTTCCTATGAGTTCATGCACTATCCATGCTTCCTGCAAGAAGATACTGTCATTCGCCATCCCTAAAGTGTCTTTATACTTTATTATAAATCAATTAAGAATAGCGGTCGAGCAGTGGATGGGGGGGGGGTGTGTATCCGGGTGCTCAACAAAAATACAGTGGTCCCATTTGCATTTGGATATAACCAAAACAATTCATTAATACTGGTAGCACTAATCATCATAAATATTTGTTATTTATAAAACTGTCCATCATTATTATGCAAATAGATTGATAAAATTTTTCCACATAAACTTCTTCAAGCTAAATGTTCTTTGAAAACAACTGTCTGGATAACCCACCTGGCCTGACAAACAACACAATGGTAGGTGGGCCTACATGTACCTCAATATTAAATGTTTTCTGGGGTGGGGGTTGGGGGAGGGTGGGGTTGGGGAGGTGGGGGTTGGGGGAGGGCACATACATGTATCACATACAGTACATTATGTCTTCTGCTCACAGATACTGGCCAGGGGCAACTGTTGTTCCCCCATTTATATACACATTGCTGTATGTGTACATTAAGAAGGAACAATACTATAGACAGCTAGCAGAACAATGGAAAACTGAACTGATGAACATGCAGTTTTAAATTACATCCCCCTTACTACATAAACATACAGTATGTTCATGTAAGTCAATTTACATTCAGCCGTTACAGCATATAGGCCCTCTATTCATACTGCACTCAGAGGTTTCTCCCAGCTTTGCAATAGCCACTTCGTCATGCCTAACTTAAACCCAAAATTTGGCAGACTGTGTGCAAAACCAATGGACTATAAACAAGGGTAATGTGCATTAAGTTTACCCAATGACTTATCTACCCAAGCCATACATGTAGACATTGGTGTTTATGTTTGACAAGTAAGAAGTAGAAATTTTCTTTCGCATATTGATCACGAAGTAGATCTGAAGGAGAGATCTATTCATGCAGTGTTGATTGAGTAAATCATTTATGGTGCAAATAGGCAATCATGCAGTGTTGATTGAGTAAATCATTTATGGTGCAAATGGGCAATCAACTTGACTTGATCAAATTAACTTGATGATTTTATGACAATGAGAATCGAGCAAGCAGGGGTGCAAAACATTGCACCCCGCACATTTTCAGTAATCACCTGCTTTCATTGTATTGGAGGAAGAAAATGTGCAAATTAAATCCCCTCAGGGTTATAGAATTTGGGCAATACACTCCAAATGTTATTGATATGTACACGAAGGTGAGGATAGCGATAAATTGAAGAAGAAAGATTTCTACCTTAGGTACATGATGTATTGTATTGTGCGAAGGCCTCCTCCCCTTTTTGCGGACAAGACCGATTCGTGTGTACAGTTCAAAAGTGTAATAAGTGCAGACTATTTATTCACAAACAAAGAGTGAGGGAAGAGGTAGTAAAACCTTAACGTTGAATATGTGCGGAACAGCAGTTTATTTATCAGCAGATACAATATTTCATCAAGTAGTATTGAAAATAAGTATACTGAGAATAGCCACAAACAACATTACGGCCCCGTCTTATGAAGGGTTGTGCTTGATCCAAATCCAAAATCCAAAGTCCTCCCATCAATTACAAGTTCGCAGTCTCCTATCTCTAATACGCACATAGTTGCCATTGATATCAATCGCAAGTTCATGTGTAAGTTGCGATTAATTTCAACTCTTCATAAGACGAGGCCCGTAATTATGTGCAACTGTGTATTAGATGATTTAGATAAAGATGATTTTCAGAATTTCTATAGAGGTTTATGTATTTAATACCTTACATGATTGATGAATGTGCATGAAGAAATTCATGGTACTCACTACTCACTACAATTTCATAGGAAAATGAAAAAACGATTGCATATTATTAATTTATTATGCATCAAATCTCAAAAATCTTGAAAATCACACTGGAAGAAGTTATGTAATAATATTTCAAGAGTTTGAAAAAAAATCAACAAAATTACCCTTCCACAGCAAGTTGGGCAACACATAGTCACAAACATGTACATGTACATGTATCAAACCAAATGCATAAAATTTGCAAAAGCCTAGAAAGAGCAGCCGATAGTAGCTACACTTGTACAAAATGTATGCAAAAATACAAAATGTATAGTGTGTAAAAGTTTAGTGCAAGCATTACTGTACATCATAGGAAGACATTACAGATCATTATAAAGCATGATAATTTCAAATTACCCCAATACCTTTATGACGAGACAGATGAAGGGGCGGATCTAGGATTTTCTAGTGGGGAGGGGGGCACAAATTTTTTTAAAGTCACATTTTTCAGGAACCTGTTTTTAGTTAAAAAGGGGGTGCATGACATTTAAATGCCCCCCCCCAAAAAAAAAAAAAATCTGTGGCTAGATACTGTACATGTACTAAACATCCACATGTATGTAGATCTACTACATACTGTACATGTACTGTATACTTGAATGTATATGAAAACAATGCATATCTAGAGCTCCACATTTGTATGGAAAATAAATATTTTTCTCAACTTGATAAGTTAAACTGCATGTATTATGAATTTGTCAAAATATGCATGAAAACATACACTGAAGTCACTGATACCTGTAATATTTTAAGCACTCAGAAAATTCATTTTGAAGAGTAAATTCATTTTTTGTATTTTTTACAAGATTTTTGGAGAAAATCCTTTTGATTGTAGGCATCAATGAAAAGACATTATTACTTCTCAGATTTTCATAACTTTCTATCTTGCTGCCCATAATGATACTTTAGAATTATATAATTTGTTAAAAAGTACAACATTGCAAATTGCTTGAATGTATTGCCAACACTGCCTTAGATTCAGAGACATACTGTATATATTAAGGGTTTGGTCCAAAGATAAATGATTTCATTATAAAGAAATCAACAATAATGATTGGTTTATTCAGGGACGTGATAGAGAAGGACTGGAATCAAGCCGCTCTCCTTTGACCCCATGCTCCATGCCGCCGAAAAGTTATGCGCTAATCTGCAACTGTTGACCAGGTGGTGAGATAAAAGAGCGCATGAAATTTCAGGATTTGGAATTCCTACATCAGAAAATGGTATCCCAGCAACTGTTCGCTGTCCCTTTCAATGATTTCTCATCCATTGTTGAATGTGTAAAGAGTAGAACAAGCGAACACAAACTTGTGTAATTTCATCCTTTTTTTAACTTCAAAAAATAAAAACACGTGAAAACACGCATTAGCAAACTTAATGTTATTAAAGATTGTAAATCATGGATTAAATAACGGGACATTAAAACATGCACAAATTAGCGCATTATCCTAAAATATTGAGTTTTTGTCAGGATGTAATTTTCTTTTACCAACTCATGCACACAAATTATAGGAAGGACGGAGTACTAAATTTGAAAATTTGTTTGATGCACTATTCCCAATACAATCCCCAAATAAAGTTTTTGATTTACACTGAAATTTTGCCGGTAATTTAATATTTTGTAATAAATGTAAAACTGGTGCCTGGCTTCCGAAAGTCCCGCAGTGGAAGCGCGGTTCGGAGCATGGAACTTCAAAGCCAAGTGGAATGTTACACATCCCATTGTTACGCTTTAGAACTCACGAATGCGTTTGAATAAATTACAAGAGTTTCACCTCCTTTCTTTCACCTCCCTGGTTTATTTAACCTGCCTATTCTTTGATCCTCTGCCATTGTCCTGAAAGGATATTCACATATACAAAGGTCAACCTTTGTTGATGAAAAACAATGCTAACTATAGTTCCGCTGATTTTAGATACAATGAAAAAGACCTAGACCTGTGCATTTGAATGAAAACTGACCAAATCAATGGTGTGGGATTCAGGATTCTCTGGCAGAGATGGGGGGTTCCCACGTGTCCCGGAAGATAGATTTTTTTATTGAATGCAGTTTCTATGGAAACTTGACTCGACTTAGAATTTAAAGCACATTTCCACCACGTTTGAAGCTCCATGGTTTGATGCATCAATCTGTACTAAAGGTACCTGAATAAAAGCGGCCACTCCATAATAATAGGGAGCCCTGCTTTCAACAGGAATCCATGAAAATTCTGGAGGACTAAAGTTTCACATGTACCGGGTACTACCATGATCTTGGTTGTGAAACTGCCTTTGTATGCAAATATTGGAAGTGCTGATACATGTTTATTTTATATGGTAGGCCTACAATGGATGACCTTAAAGGGGAAGTCAACCCTGATATTGAGCTGGTTTTAAAAGAAGCAGAAAAAGAAAAGAAAAGGGTCAGTGAAAGTTTGAGCAAAAACTGATTAAAAATAAGAAAGTTGTGAATTTTTATAAATGTACTGTAGGTGCAATCAATCAAACACAAATTGGCAACAAATTACTTACCGGTACATCTATCTTGCGAGGTCCCCTCCTATTTGTCCTGTACTAAAAAACTTCAAAAATATCTATTTTCCCTTAAAGGTACTATATCCCTTTTGCAGCCAACATCAAATTCTGTAGAACTTTGCAGGAATTATGAATATGTCATGTATGTCCTATCTGTGAAATTTAAACGTTAGCAGTGTCCTAATATTCAAATTATGCAAGGAAACCCGTTTACTTGCTAGACTTCACTGTCAGACACTATTGAGTGACTGACTGGCTTTTTCATCTTTGGTAATAACATACATAAAATGAGCTGTAAAGGGTACATGAGCATTTGTCTACATCAATAACCCACTTCTTGTAATGGCCAAAATTAAACTGATTGAATCTTTGCGCAGCATAAAACGTACGACCATTCGGTACAATGGTCTGAAAAATCAGACTATTACCTACTGGCTCTATAGCTCCTAAGTCGATTCGACAACTAATAGTCGTTATTTTCCCACTTAAAGACATTTTCAAGCCCCCTTTTTAAGGAAGTTCTAAAATAGTATTGTCTATCAAATGCCGTTGGAATTTAACCTTTTTCATTTTTTGGGCCTGCAAATGGGACATAGTACCTTTAAGAAATTTTTAATCAAATATTTACATTTTGTACCCTAAATATAATTACCGGTACTGCAAACTATGTTTTTATCCCGGTATGACACAAATCTATTCCGTCATCAATAGCAAAGAAAATGAAAGTTTATGAAATTTTCTATACAGAGGAAATTGGAGAGGAGCTCGCAAGATACGTCAGTATTGCCACTTTTTGTTCCACTGATGACTACTTGAGAAGTTCATTACTATATCCTACTTTTAATCGGATATTACTCAAACTGTCACTACTTTGTTATCTCTTATTCTTCTGCTTTTATTCAAACCAACTTAAAGATAAACTTGAGTTCTGGTAAATATAGAAAATAAATTCTCACAGAATCCACCGAAACTTACTATACACAGAATGTTCAAGATTACAAATAAATTACAAATAATAAATGACATGTGCCAAACAATTATGGTAGAAGATGCGGATTAGCGGCTGAGTAATGAGCATAGAAAGATATAAGGAAAAAAATTTTTTTTTTTTTTTTGGGGGGGGGACTATTTTAATCCAAATCACAAACTTTCTAAACTCAATGTACTATATATAATAAATACCTATTTCATTGATTGATTATCCTTCACCTTCATATATACTGTTATTACTGTACATGTACATGTAAATGAAGCTTCTTTTATATCATTTGGAGTTTGATACAATGAACATGTACATGTAAATGGTCAATTTGGTAGAATTAAAAGAAGTCCTTAAATAACATTTTCACAAACTTATTTAAGTAATATGGAAGGTTTTTGATCCCTTTGTAACCAAATTTCTAGCAGGTCTACATGTAATATGGAAAATTTGATCATTTCTGCCATAAATACACTGTAAGTACATAATAATAGATCATCACTGTCCTAAACAAGCTCATAATAAATTAACAAGTTTATGGGGTAATAATGATTGATCAATCATTCATTCATGCTTTTATGGTGCTATTTGTTGAATATTTTTCGTTAAATCCGAAGGAAAAGAGAAGGCTTTGTTTTTTAAGTTGTTTCAAACACTCGTTTAAAGATACTACATGTATGTCCCTTTTGCAGTCAACATCAAATTCTGTAGAACTTTGCAGGGATTATGAATATGTCATGTGTACATGTCCTTTTGTCCTATCTGTGAAATTTAAACATTAGCAGTGTCCTAGTATTCAAATTATGCAAGGAAACCTGTTTACTTGCTAGACTTCACTGTCAGACACCATTGAGTGACTAACCGACATCTTTTTTTCTTTGGTAAAAAAATACTTAAAATGAGCTGTAACAGACCTTACATGAGCATTTGTCTACATCGATAACCCACTACTTGTAATGGCCAAAATTAAACTGATTGAATTTTTGTGCAGCACAAACGTACAACCACTCGGTAAAAGGGTCTGAAATTCATACTATTACTTAGGGTATTGCAATCACTTAAGTCGATTCGACAACTAATGGTCGTTATTTTCCCACTAAAAGCCATTTTCGAGCCCTTTCGTTTTGAGGGAAGTTCTAAATTAGTATTGTCTTTCAAATGCCGTTGGAATTTAACCTTTTCATTTTTTGGGCCTTCCAATGAAACATTAAGATACAGGCGTTTGTTTACATTTAATATTTCATAAAATAAATCTCTAGACTTCAGACTTATGATGAAAATTTTTATAAATGACGAATATTTGTGATGGTTAGTGCTATTTGATGCATAATTTTTCGTTATAAAAATAAACAAGCCTAACAAAATAGAGCTTTCAAAGGTGGCAGCTGTAAAGCATCCAGATACATATTAAACCCCCCTAAAAAAAAACAACAACAACAAGGTAACAGTTAGATCTGATACTTAACCTGTACTACATGTACTAGTAGTACTATGCTATCCATGTACAAATGACGTACATGAAGAGCTTGATTCCAAAAGGAGCTAAAATCCATTTTTATCAAAATTGAGTTAAAATGCGTATTTCCTACATGGGAATAAAATGCATTAGGGTCTATATCACATTCTGAAATTTCATCTTCAAATACATACATATAAAAAAATTAGCTATACAAATTACATGTATGTTTAATTCCAAAAAGAGCTACATGTAAATCCATGAGAAAAAAAAGATTTAAAAATTCAGCAAAAATTAAATTAAATATACTTAGTAGATTTTTTTTTAAACCATACATTATTGGTCAAGGGTAACACCTCTAACATATGTACAATGTATATCCAAAGATGAACATACTGTACTGTACATTACTAAAGGGAAAGTGGTAGAATAAAAAAAGGTGATTTACTCGGAAATACCGAAAGTGGATTTAGCTCCTTTTGGAATTAAACTCTTCAGAGCTTGATTCCGAAAGGAGCTAAATCCATATTTTATTTAAATACTTATTTCCTACATGGGAATAAAATGCAATAGCCAATATGGTATATCACATTCAGAAATAATAATAATAATAATAGTTCAGTTCTTGTATAGCGCATAATACGTTATGAAATAACATCTCTATGCGCTTCCAAAGAGCTTTGGACATTATTACCCTAGCTTTAGCTCCGGCAGCTGTTATCAGCGCACAGTGCATTTCAAGGAATAATCCTACCAGGTACCCATTTACCTCACCTGGGTTGAGTGCAAATGTAGATCAATGTCTTGCCAAAGGACATTAGTGCCATGGCGGGACTCGAACCGTGGACCTTGTGATCGACAGTCCGGTGACGTATCCACTCGACCACAACACCTCTACAAATTTCATCTTGAAGTTGAAATATTAAACAAAATTAGCTATAATGCAATGTTATGTTTAATTCCAAAAGGAGCTAAATCCATGAAAAAAATCCAAAGATGTGGTAGAATTTTAAAAAGGTGATTTACTCGGAAATACCCAGTGGATTTACCTCCTTATGGAATTAAACTCTCCCTATGTAATTATGTACATGTAGATCTACACGTATGATGAATATGAATGATGTATTATTAGGTCTGTAGGCCCTATCTATTTTTTATTAATGTAACTTCTTAAAAGCTACAAAAACGTCCGATTTCTCTAGTAAATGTTTCATATATGCTGAATCCTTACCAACCACTTCTGCTATCATGAACAGGACACTGACACAACAAGCAATCATCAACTGCTTTTGTGCCCTTTTGTTGGATGTGTCGGGCATAGGTGCGTGGCAGTGCTCATTCAGATAGCTGTCCTCATCCCTGCCCAGACCAGGGGGGAAACCAGATCCATTTCCCGTAGCAATTTCGATCGGGTCGTCATCACTGCTTTCCACATTATCAACTCTTTCGACTCCATTTTGAATGCTACCCGGTCCAATAACCGTAATAACTGTTGCTACATCAATCGGATCATAATGTTGATTATCAGTGCCTGCTGATAATTTTGCAACACGTCGTTTTTGGCCGTCAAATTGCATATTTTCTTCGTCTTGAAATACAAGGCGTGAGTTCGAGAATGAGACGTTTTTCGTATCGTGTGCATAGTAATCCTGTACAAGCTGGGGCATCTGATCGTCGGCTGCAAAGTCCACGAGTGCCACGGGCGTAGATCCTTCCATTTGTATAAGATTTTAATGCTCTTGATGAAAAGAAAAATTGTTTAATTCATCTTACTTATCTTGTCACAATCGTCTCTGCAGAAATGGAGTATCTTATAGTTATAACCAGATAAGAACATATGTTTGGGTTTTTGCGCACGGTCAGAATAATATTGAACCGTGCGTAGACCATCTCCATATAGCTCGCGCTCGCAGATAGCGATGAAGATAAAGTAAGATAAGGGGGCGGTCCCGTGTATGCCTGCGCCAAGGCGATGGGATTTATGATACATTGACGTAGAATGATAGGGCAACGGTCATGTACCTCTATATTTTTAACACACAAGCGGACACCAACTATATACAAAATACCAGGGAGTTAGAATCCCTGGTAACAGAAAGAAAGAAAAAAAGTAAAGGTTCATGACGAGGGGAAGTGAGGCGGGTAAATTAAACTTTAAACTTGAGAAGTTGAAGAAAAGGCCGACCATCGAAGAAGAATAATATTATTTTAAAGAAGAAAAAGAACAGATATAATAATAATGATAATAATAATAATAATGATATTAATACTATACTACTACTAATAATAATAGTAATAATAATAATAATAATAGTAATACACGCGCAATAATGATAGTAGTAACAATAATAATAATGAAAAGAAGAAGTCTAGAACAAAAAGTTTTAGAAGACAGTTATTAAAAGTAAAGATAGCAATTAATGCAAAAATAAAGTATAACAACAGAACGGTGGTGAATTACGATTGAGCATGATGTAGTAGAGCTAAATAAGTGTACCCCCTTCCTCCCCCAGCAACGATGTTGCTACCAGGAGGATGCAGATTTTTTTAATGTGTCCCTTAATTGTTATACCCTAGCTCGGGCCCTATATAGCTACTCTTATAACATGATCGATTAAGTGTCAACAGCCACTGATATAGACAGAACTTGAACTCCATCATGCTTCGGGAGGAGCTTTTAAAACACTATTTGTCTTTTTACACTTTTCCTTCTGTGCAGCAAGACGTAGTCTCAGCGAACATCTATATTCCCGAACGAAATGAGGAGAGCAAAATTCAACCCATCGATCTCTCCCCCACCCAGTCTATCACCTCCCCCACCCAGTCTATCACTTCCCGAGTCCACTTCTCAGGCTTCTTTATTTCATCATTCCCTTCAGGGGGACTTCTCCCCGGATATCCCTCTTCCTCTATTTCCTCCCCAAGTCAGAAAGTCATGATACACCTCATCCCTTATCTTTCCCTCCTCCCTATCTTGCCCTCTCTCATGTTGTTTCTTCTTCTCAGTCTTGTTGCGATAACTACATTATAGGGCCTATCACTGCGCGCATTGCCCAATGTCCAGACATCCATGCATGTATACCTGCTATAACTCAGCCGGCGAGCTATGAAAAGCGCACTTCTGTAGTGGGAGGAACTTGAGGGACTTACTTTCTGAAAGAGGTTACTTTCCGGGTGTGGGCTGAATAAAGGGGGAGAAGATCCGTGTCGTCCGATATGAGGGGTGTTGCCAGAACCCATTTTCGACTGGGAGGAAACGTGATAGATTACAGTTGTCTTTATTCGATCTTGCAATCAAACACTGTTAATGAAAATCGTTAAATTTTTTCTTCATGACATTTTGTTTTTTATGTATAGGAACTGTTTTGATAACATTTTGATATGCTGCAAATTATAGTGAAAAGTGCGCCAAATTCGCCAATGGAAGGTTTTGGTTATTTATCTCGAAGTCCCCCACCCCTTCCCCCTCGTTGTATACACGCAAAAAGCATACTCTTTCATGTACCTCGATCTCGCTCCTTATACCCCCCTCCCTTCAATTTTCATAAAGCATATCCACATTAAATCTCTTCTCCCTCCCTCCTTCTCTCCTTTTCTCTCTCTCTCTCTCTCTCAACCCCACCCTCTATCTCTCTCTCCCTCCTTCACAAATTCACAAGTCTCTCTCAACCAAAGAGAATATTCGTATCCGGACACCTACCCCCTGGACATCTACCCCCGGATAGCCACCCCTAGGATAACCACCCTCTAGGACAACTACCCCCTAGGGCAACCACCCTCTAGGACGACTACCCCCCAGGACAACTTCCCCCGGACAACTACCCCTGGGACAATTAACCCCGGACAACTACCCCCGGACAACTACCCCATAGGACAACTACTCACCGGACAACTACCCCCTAGGATAGTTGTCTGGGGGGTAGTTGTCCTAGAGGATGGTTGTCGTAGGTTGTAAGAGCACTTTTTGGGGGTTCAATTTGTGAGGAAATATTTAGCGACGACTCAGCTAGCAAGCCAGCAAATAAGCAGGGGAGGGGTAAGAGGACTGGAAAAAAAAGATTACATTTTTTTTGCCAGGGGCAGGCCTGTCAGGCCCCCGTGGATACCTTTACTACTTGTGTAGTGCTATTTTGTTACACTGTGACCGTGTTATCATAAGTACATGACTTGTAATACGAAAGAAAGGGATGAGGGAAGGAAGGAAGAACGAAAGAAAGAAATAACCAGAGAGAAAAATAAAAGCTATTCCATATATCCGCCCTCCCCTAATGCCTTTGTTTTTCAGAGGCTCTATATTTAGGGGCGCCGGAGCGTCTTTTAAAGTAGGGGGCACCAACAAAAAGGGCACTTTCTGGAAAATTAGGAGCTCATTTTATGGTGAAAAGAAAAGGAGCACTTGTCAAAGTAAAAATCGTCATTATCAGAGGTGACAATGGGGCACTACTAGCACCTGATAAGGGGGCACTCACCAGAGATGAAAAAGGGCACTTATGAGAACGGAAAAGGAGCACTTATTACAAAGGAAAAGGGGTAATTATCAGAAGGAAAATGTCATTAATTAGAAAGGATAGGGGCATGTGACAAAATAAAAGGGGCACTTATTACAAAGTTAAAGGAGGCACCTCTCAAATTTTAATAAGGGCCTCACTGGAGATGAAAAGAGGCACTTAAAACTGTCAAAATAAAAGGGACACCTCTCAGATTTGAAAAGAGGCAATTATAAGAGGTGAAGGGGCACTATATCAGAGGTGGTAAGGGGCACTTCTTGTACCTGAAGAGGGGCACTCACCTGAGATGAATAGGGGCACTTGTGAGGATGGAAAGGGGCACTTATATACAAAGGAAAATGAGCACTTGTTGAAAGAAAAGGGGTATTTTAATAGAGGCACTTTTCAGACGTGTGAGACGGGGCATTTATGAGAAAGGGAACTGGCTCTTATTAAAATAGAAAAGGGGCATTTGTTAGAAAGAAAAAAGTCACTTAATAGAAAGATAAGGGGGCACGTGTCAAAATAAAAGAGGGCACTTGAGAGAAGTGAGAAGGGGCACTCATCAAAGATGAAAGGGGCACTTATTACAAAAGAAAAAGGGCACCTCTCAGATTTGAATAGGGGCAATTATCACCAGTGAAGGGGGCACTTATCAGAGGTGGTAAGAGGCACTTATAAGAATGTGGAATGGGCACCTATTGGAAAAAAAATGGGCACTTATCTGAAGTAAAAGGGGGCACTTTTCCTATGTAAAAAGGGGCACTTTAAGGGTACTTGAAAAAGTGGGGGGGGCACTGTGCCCCCTGTCCACCCGGCTCCGCCGCCTCTGCCTGTTTTAGAATACCAGTACATGTACATGTATGGTGCATTTCTTAAAGATCCCCGGAAAATTTTTGAACCTTTAGATGCTCTATATGGTACATTCCCCGAGGCATTTCTGAATGCGTAAACTGTATCCTGCTATTTATTGTTTTAGAAGGAAAAAAGGGGGCGTGCGCCCCTCACACCCCCTGGATCCGCCCCTGTGAACACGTATGCAACAGAGCACAGTTAACTCTGCATAAGTTGAATAAATTTATCATTTTTTATCTTTTTATTTACCCCCCGCTAATGCCTGTGTTTTTCAGAGATCCTGTATTAAAATACTAGTACATGTACTTGTATGGTGTTTTTCTTAGAGATCCTATATTAGAATAGGATCTCACCGTGTTTTAGATAGCGCCCTCTTTTGTTTAGTTATATATGACTGGGAAACCTGAAACTGTTCAAATACTGTATGCTTGACTTTCTTGTAATAAAGTATGAAATGACAGAATTCACTAATGAAAAAGATACCTAGCAATGAGAGTAAGCAAATATGAGAAAAGATGACAATTTTGCAATGTAAACTATACTAGCATGAACACATAATCAACAGAACACAGTTAACTCTGCATAAGTCGAATTTCCCCCAAGTAAATAAATCTTTCTTTTTTCTCTTCTTACCAAGCTACGCATTAATGCAAGTGTTATTTACACTTCGAAGTCGAAATTTGTGTTAGTTGAACTACATGTATTTTTTTGTTGCAGTCACAACAGATTCATAGACCTCTCATTCCATATAGCAGGCAAAAGTCTCTCAACATACATGTTCATGTATACATGTCACCTCACGATTGAGCATGGGTTCTGTTGCCTATAATTCATATAATTTTCTGGCTCGTGGGAGTGACCAATCAGCTAAAAATATCTAACAATTCAAGACCTGGATCAAGACAGGGTCCAGTCTTTGTTATTGACAACCAATAATAATAGTCAATCCTCTTTTCTTCTTGTTTACAACAAATGTTTATTGAAACAATTTTTCCATTGCTTTACAAACATAAGGCATATTGCCATCTGGACAAAGCTTAATGTGCAAGATATGTCCATAAGAGGCTTTCCCTGTAGTTGGAGCAACTTGTTTAGTAAATGGATGAACTATTACTACGTATACACTGTACATGTAGATCATAGGTTTTCAGTTTGTGCTCTGTAATGTTTCAAAACTTCGTCAAGAAATTGAGAAAAAGATAATACTTTTACCATATAGAGTAGGACAACATTTTGTGCTCTGTAAAGTTCAGCTCAGACATTGTATATGTAATGTACCCACTCTTTCAGACATTTGTGCTCAAGGACCAATACTTACATCGTGTACACTGTAGTTTCCCTGGATAGACCGTTTGACCAATTTTGATTCTAGGACATGTGAAATCATTTGTCTTATCAAATATCAGCAGTAGTTTCTAGTTCTGAGATTGGATGACTCAAAGTGATCAATGCAAAGTATCCAATTTTGAATACAATTTCTGATTATCAAAGGTCAGTGCTTATTACAGCAGGGTAATAACTTGGGGGACTTTATTAAATATGCAACCAAAGATTCATACAAAGAAATATAGTCTGGTAGAAGAAATATATCCTGTAAAATGGCAAAAAGAAACAGATTACTGAACAAATCAAATGTATTCTATTTTTGAACATCCAAAACTGAATGTACAGCTTGATGTAACTGCTACAAAAAGGCAGGATTTTAAATCTGTTGCATTTTTTACAAGAATATAACATGACCATATCTGCATTGTCCTACTTCAATATACACAGGTAAGGTCTAACGTAATCATTACAAATAAATTCACACTGTACATTCACAATTTAGGTATCTCATATGTATAGAAATTCTGTGTCAAATAATGACATAAAGAAGAGACCAGTTCAGGAAGCTTATAATTCAGGCCTACTACTTTTAATGTTCTTGAAGTCAATCTTGCCTGCTGAATAGAACTGGAAAGAAAAAGAGAAGAAAAAAAAAAGAAAGTAGGTAATTAAAAAGGTCACATTTTGATAAATAGGATACAGCGTTCAGGGCAAATATAAATGTGAATGTCTCGTTAATTATGCAAGACAGTAATAAATCGGAATTGATTCACAAATGCATTTCTGCAACATGCTAAGTACATTTTGTATATTCAGAGATTTTGTACAGACCATTTGATGATGAATAAAATACAGTATAAAACACTTGGAATTCCTTTCAATTTTCTTTCCAGAAATATTAATGATGACTAATTAAAGATAATAAATGAAATGTGGCTACTTTTTTTTTTGTCATGTCAGATGTACAAAACTGCACAATAGTAAGATACAGGCCTAGGTGCTTTCAAGCTTTGATATATCTATTTCAACAATGGTTTTAAATAGGCCAATGTCGAAATGGTTCCCTGCCGGTTCGGTCCCCCAACCGTCATGCTGTAACTCCCGTTGTTGCATGCACACAATATCTGGTGTGGTGGAATTCCCGTTTGAGGACCCAGTCCCCACCCAAAAATTTCAACTCAAACCCAATTTCTGCAAAACCTGTAATGACTCAGGCCTAGTTTTAAAGGTATAGACCAGTTTTGAAAATGCCCCCCTCTCAAAAAATGAAATGGAAGCTCTCATTACCAATCATGTGAAAGAATACGTTTTGACTAATACGCGATACAAATTTTGCCGGGAAACTGCCTACTAATTGATATATTTGGTAAATTATTATATCTATTTGGACGGTTTTGGACCGGATAGATATCGCTTGATGATATCATTTTGATGATTCCAGAACCTTGCAGTACACACCAATACTTATATGCTAGATGATTAACCTTTTCTGATCGATTCCACAACATTTCTTTCACAATGCAATCGCATGACCAGAACTGGTCTTTAATCCGTGCCAAGTCACCTCAGTAGTGGTCTGTGTTAATATTTGATTCAGCCCAGTTATCCATAAATGAACTTTACCCCTGACTGAAAAAACCTACAAATTGTCTTTAAAAAATGACTTTTCAACCATTTTACTTTCAGACATGGCAAATAAGTCATGGAAAATCTTGAAAATTTCAAAATTTTCTATGACTTATTTGCCATGTCTGAAAGTAAAAATGGGAAAGTCGTATGCTGCCATTACTTTTATGTTTTGGTCTGGTTTGATGTTCTGCCATGGGTGTGGGTTGGTGCTCCTCCTCCATCTGCAAAATAGATTCAGAACATGAATGGAATGAAAACGATTTACACAGCATTCGGGAATAATCAATTATATTGAGAAAATAGTAAATGGAATTTTTAAATACAGCATAATTCTTATTGATGGATATGATAATTGTTATAAAGAACACAGTTACAAAGTAACTCTATTGGTACTACGGTATTTCTCTGTATTTTGCTATTTTGGCCCACTATGACTACCGGTAGGTGTTTATACAACAATGTGTTTTTCTTGGTCAGTTTATTTCAGCTTGAATAAAACCAAGACTGCTAATCATGCATGGTGAATTAGAACCGTTCTTGCAAGTGAATTGTGAAAGAAAGGAACATCAAAGAATAAGACATATATGTTGAAAGAACCAAGATTTATTGCCAGATGTCACTGAACTGAACCACATAATTTGGCAACTTCTTCCTAACCTGCAGCATGCATGAGATACATGTACATTGTTAGAAAGTAAACAAGGTAAACTTACGATGCATCTGGGCTTTTCGTTACCAGCCTTGTCAAGTAGAAAGCTGCAAATACTGCTCCTCCTCCAGTTGCAATGAACAGCGGAATCAACTAAAGAGGGAAAGGGAGAAGAGAGAGAGGATGTCACTTCAGATTTATATTTTTCAAGCTGCATTTGTAGACTCCATACATTTTTAAAACTTCAAATAGCCTGTAGGACTCGCATCTTCAGCACTAAATGGGAAGATGCTGGCCCACCTCTGTCATGTACAGCAGACGGTGGGGTTAAGTTAGTGACCTTTATGAAGATCATCATAATGTGAATTACTTACATGAATTTAATGAGGATCTGAGATGACGGTCGCTAACTTCACGCGCATGAGCGCGTACGACCGCCCGCACCCACCATCGGTATGCACCTGTATCGTGCAGCGGTTCGCAGTGATACCTGTGAGAAAGTATATTTTATCAGTAGGGGCGCTGGTCCGAGAATGAGGATCGTCGAGTTTGCCTAAAAAAATGATAAACGAGGATATCCTTGTAAACGAGGACAAATTGTGTCCTAAAATGTAAGGATCGTCCGCATTTTCGCTGACGTTTTTTTTCATCGGCGCTCTGCAGGTTTCGGGTTCCCAAACTGCGCGCTAGCAATGCGAAAAATGGATTCCGCGCAATAAAATACCCCCAGTGGCCAGTTCACCGTCTACTTTTATGGGTTGTACGTCTTCCCGAAGATTTATCGCTCATAACGTGAAAGTCTCTGTACAAAGTCAATGTGAAATGCATTAAGAAAATCATCGCAGAATCCGTTTTTCGCATCGCCAACGCGAGGATCGGAGATAAGAATTTTTGCAGACGATCCTTATTTTTGCAGACAAGTCTGTCCGCATTAACAAAGACGATCCTCGTTTCTGCGGACGATCCTTATTTTCGGACCAGCGCCCCTACTGATTATAATGTCTTCTTTTTTAGGAAAAATACTGCAAAAAAGATAAGAAAATTGACCCAAACAGGTATTAAGATAACGACATAAATCATGACCATTATTTGAATAATTTTTAATTTTGTTGATTTTGGGTATGTTATAGACTTATATTATAGTAGTAGTAGGGCACTCCAGCAAAGCATAGAGAGTCATAGACTGAAAATTTCTGTCTCTTCCGTTCGTTAGCCTCTGATTTGGGTAGGGTTGGCTCCTCTCTTTAGAGACAGAAGCCGACCATAGGGTCTGCATTGCAGCGCATGCACAGTAACAATTTCAACATGGAGCAGAGTTCAATTTCCACGAAGAAAACCGGGGAAAAAAACCCTTAAACGCATCATACAGTCAATCTGGTAAGTGGAACCGAGCCTAGACCTAATTTTCAAAATAAATGCATCGGATATGAATCCGCTAAAGTGACATTTTAATCCAAAAGTTTGGCCGGAATTTGGTGTTGAGATCCCAACACCAGTTTGCAATGCAGTCCCTATGGTCGTCTTCTGTCTCTAAAGAGAGGAGCCGACCCTACCCAAATCAGAGGCTAACGAACGAAAGAGACAGGAATTTTCGGTCTAAGAGAGTCAATGCTAGTAATGCGTATTGACCTCTAGCGCTGCACTACGTGCTAATAGGCAGCGATTGCACACATGAATAGTCAATACACAAATAACACACAAATGCACACAATGATGCCTATGTGGCTGTAAGCAAGTTTGACACGTCACTAGACTCACAATTTTAATTTTTAAATTATTCTTTCTATTAAACATCGGTGAGTTGAAAAAATTGTATTTTACTGCTATTTAGGTGTCATCAAATTGTCGTCTGCTGAACCGACCTTTGTGGCTGGTGTTAATATTTTACGTACAAATGTCCTGACTCCTATTCACTAACACTAGCCCCTAGCCTAGGGATTAAGCAAATGTTGATTTCCAGTAGGGTGTCTGAACGATTTTTCAATTTTCCCTTTTGGATTGTTTTTCACCATTATGGTTGGATAATTGAAAAATCATTCACTCAGAATAATACATTTCAAATTTCAAGACCCACCGATGTTTCTATCAAAAGTTACAGCCCCTTCAATTCCCTACAATATTCATCCATTTTTTGTAAGAATCGACGAAAAAGACGTACACGCAGAGTTATGTTGTTTTGCTAAATTTAGCACAACAGCTGAATTGCGCAATATGCAAGCGTACACATACGCGTGCAAGCGTACGCGTGTTGCTTAAATGATGCGCAACTCAAAGCGATCGGCAATCCATTGTCTTCAATGGGCATCCACTTCCGGGTTAGTAAACATCCGGTCCGATGTTTATTCATGTGCAGATTTTACGCGCTATCACCATGGGTTCGGCCGGCGCGGAGCTCACGCCTCCCTGCTTAGCTGATCCGAAAAATGTGGGGAAGGGTATTTTCAAACTGTAATTGTTTGTGATCCCTGGGGTTAGCGAAAAATAAGCGTAGGGATATTTTCCTTACGTCTGGGACTACTTATCGCCAGGGCGTCATATCTCATAATTGGCAAATTTCGAGTTAGCCAGGAAACAATGTTTAAATAGCTGTTTTGACCAAGATATTTTTAGAATTTCGAGATGACGCCCCTCTGGAAATATTGGAATTAATCTGCTCTTTCATATGACACCTCATTTATTGAGTATCACCTTCAGGATCACAAAGAATTAAGGTTTGAATCTCGACTTACAGGTAATAATAAAAACTTTGACCAATTTTGCATGATCGCGTAATGCACGCATAGGGCTGCGTGCAATCTCTATGACTATGGGAAGGATTTTAGCACACAAGTCACAACATCGGGTGCGCGATCGATCAGACACCCTATTTCCAGTTCGGTGTTATGCACCTGTCAATTGTATGACCCACCCCATGGACCCCGGGGAAGGTGCGTCATGGTTGGGTCATTTACCATCAAGGTGTGACTCAGGGTACCGTCATTTTACTCCTATGGTCAGTCACAATATTGACGGTGGGGTGTGTCGATGTCAGTCACTTTACATAGGTGCGTCACTGAATAAAGTACAGTGTATTCACGGCCGCTAGCGAAGCCCGCAAGCTCGCTAGCGGTGTACTTCGTGAAGTCTAGTCCAACCAAAATGCCGAGTCGGCAAACTTTGCCCCAAATATTTTGGTATTTATATTTGTTAGAATCTCGTAAGCGATTCATTATTTTGGCATTTTACTTTCAAAAAGAAAATGTCAACTTGCTCAAAGCGGGATTTTAATTTGGAGTCACCTATTAAACAAAATTGGTCACAAAAGTCAAAACTCCTCGATCCCGTCGTGTATTGCTGAAAATCAATGTGTTCTTGCAAGCTATTGCCAAATTAAAGAGCGAAATTAATGCGCTGGTCACCGTAACACGAACAATGCAAGTACTATTACTTACGATCATACTTATAATACGATCTTCAAATTGATTTGTAATTGGCACTTAAATTTGTACTACTAACTTTCAGCTCAGCACTCGACAAGCTACAGACAATTTTTTCGCATAGGAAAGCACATGTATCGCAGATCGCCATGCGGTTGGTTTTCTGTGGGTTCAATACGTAGTGATCGGACTGAAGTAAGCAGCGTTTTAAATGCGCTTTTACGTTCGCAGCATCTTACGTGCCTTGAAATGTGTATGTAAAAGCCAGACATTGCGCAGTGCAGCGAAACAAACTCATCCATGTGATGAGTGTGAGATCAAGTGACGTACCGCTGTGCATCACCATCGCGCATTTAATAAAAAGACTTGAAGAAATATGAAACAAATCTGACCGTACGTATTCTGTATTGTACTTTGATTTTGATAATAGATCTAGAGCGTATTAATGATAGATTTCAGAAAAGGGAATATTACCGGTATATAAAAACAAGGGCATTTTATATTTTTATGGCAAAGCCCTGCACCACCATCCCAGTAGATCTATCGTAGATGTCTACTAGAAAACAGAAAACATTGTGCCGTGCACGGTGCAGGTGGGGGAACGGTATTGCAACAACAAACGAGTGCTCGTGCCTGGAAATGAGATTAGACCCGATCGCAAATCAGGAAAAACACGTTCTGTATCATTTCGACCATGTCGAATGTGCGTCAAAATGACAGTCAAAATCAACAACTGGTGCGTCATAATTTTGACCGAGGTACCGTCATTGGTAGCCTGAAGTTCGTCATAGTTTTGCCGCATATGTGCGTCATGGTATAGTAAAATCCGACGCACATTAGACAAGTGACGCACCATCCCCGGGGTTCATGGGGTGGGTCATACAATTGACAGGTGCATTAGTGTTAAGCTATCGATATTGATATCAGTATCGGACTCTTAATTTCATCACCAATTTTTTAGCTCGATTTAAGAGCTCTTGACTGCTCTAAACACTAACAACCAACTTGAAATCACTCACTGTCACTGCCACTGCACTAGTTGTACACAAACCGAAGTCAGGTTCGCGATCGGCATGTCCGGCATGCATATCGCATACAACTTACAAGATTAAAACACACATCATTCACAGATTCCATTCACAGACACAGACACCGAGTCTCTCACAGGTTTTTCGACCAACTATTTAACACATATTAAAACGATTTCATGAGATTAAATTACCGCTTTATGGTGCTTTAAGCTCGACCACGTCAAACCTTGCATCATTTTGGAAGATTACACGACTAATTTCAACGAAAATTGAGAAATTTAGGCAGATGTACTGCTCCGCTCCTGTCCGTCGAAATAAAAATGGCGACCTTCTACATTGACCTATATGTGAGACCAGTCGTTAAGTGCATTTCATCTACTATCAGGACTGAGTATATTTCTTCTTTTTAGACATACACTGAATTTGAATTTTTGAAATATATCAAGATTTGTCAAAATTATAATCTATAGAATTGTGACTTAAATTTTGTAAACGTTATTTCATTATGCAAGATAATATTTCACGTGATTATTGTATTTTTTGGAGAGAGAGAATTGTATCAAGACTAGCAACATTTCTCGTGAAGCGAGCATATCGACCAGAAAATAATACAAAATACAACGAAATAAAACAAAAGAAAAAATAAAAGGGAAGAAAGACGAAAAAGACTGAAAGAAAGAAACGAAAAGAAAAGAAAAGAAAAGAAAAGAAAAGAAAGGAAAAGAAAAGGAAAGAAAGGTATTTTTTAAAGGAATAAATAGGGGGGAGGAGAACATAACGTGCAAGAAAAGAAGAGAAATTAAGCTAGAAAAACACATTTTCATTGAGGCAATTCAATGCCAATGAAATACGGAGAATACTGTGAGGGTGACGCCTCGTATTCAGTAATCAAATAAGAAAGGCAGATCGTTTCAGCTTTCAGGCCTCTCTGAAAAAATCCTGAGAGCCTTGGCAAATAATCATTTGTCTTGCACACACACATACCTTCCCATCAAATTGGCCATTACTAGCCATATTGTTTCTTTCTTATAGCATCTCTTCTGCCCCCCCCCCAAAAAAACAAAAAACAAAAACAAAAACAAAAAAAAAAATCTGTATAGCAATTAATCTAAGATTAAAAAGTTCATGGTATAAGTTTATTCTTTGTCCAATTTTCTCAAGCTTATTTCATTCATCTGATGGAGGTTCAGACCACATTCACTGAAGGATCGAGTTGGCCTATAGTATAGGCCTATAAATAATAGGCCTTCCTCTATTTTTTCCCTATTCTCCGCCAAATGAATGCAGTAATCTAGTAAGTCGTAATTTTGAAGCATAACGAATTGTTGTCATAGTTCTTGATAGATCGATCCAGCTTATCAATGAGTAATAATATGGCTGATCTAAAATCAAAACAAATTTATGTACAATTAATAAAGAAAGATGATTTTAAACCTTTGGTTTTTGAGAGAATTGGAAGGAACTATGGTTTTTCCTGTAAGGAAATAGAAAACATATTTTTAAGACTAAGACAGTGTACACTTAACAGTCGATTAAGAGAGTTTCAGTTCAAACTTATACATAATATATTATATACAAACCATCACCTCTTCCGTTTTGGTCTTGTCTCGACTAACTTATGCTCATTTTGCGAAAAAGATGAAGAAACATATAAACATTTATTCTATACTTGTGAATTTGCACAATCAGTGTGGGAATGTGCACGAGATTTTTAGACTTTGAAATACATAACTGTAGTTTGGAGGAAATTCTGTATGGGAAAGAGGAGAGAAATAAAGGAAAATATCAATTAATGAATCATGTTTTAATTCTTGTTAAATATCTGATTTATAGAAATAGAGAACTTAAAAACCACCCTCTTTTAATGAAATAAAGAATAGTATAATAGGGGATAAAGTAGAAGAAAGGAAATTGGCAGCAATGAGGGGAACTCTCACTATTCATTTTCTAAATGGGAAAACCTGAGTATTAGACAAACAATTGGAACCCAGAGCCAGTCGTCCACCGGTTAAGAGGGGAGGGGATAAGGATAAGGGAGAGGTCGGGTAGGGAGGGTTAACAAAAGAGAAACTTTTCTCTCAGGACAACAGTATAAAAGAAGTATAAGTTGCTACATTGTTAAAACAAAATTTTTGGATTATACAACTGCATATGTTTTCTTTGAAAATATGAATTTTTGTTTAAAAAATGATGTATAGGAACTAACTATGTAAGTTTCTTGTGAAGCCGTTTGTAAGACAAAATTTATACTGATTTATAATGTCATCACATTTGCAGTGAGCATTACATGTGATGATTGTAATTTGTACTATGATTATAATTTGTTTCAAGAGAGAAAAGAATAAAAACTGACCTTAAAAAAAAAAAAAATGATCATCGCGGCTTATAAATCCAAGGAGTTAGAAAGGAGGAAAGGAAGGGAGAGGGGTTTGGGGTGGATTGTGTTTTAAGAAAAACTCATAATTTCAATTCTGTATAATATGTGTTGAGAAATATGAAACTCATTTTTAAATATTTTTTAAAGTATTCAGTCTATTTCTGAAGACAAAAAGCAATTAATGCTTGCATGTTCTAGTTTTGGGGATGTGTTTAGTTTCCTATTATGTGATTGTGATATATTTTAGTCCTATACATTGTGAAATTATGAAGAATGAACTATGTTATATTTATGTTCGTTTATCAAATTATTAAAAAAGCTTTGTTATAATTATGTTGCATGAAGTGTTGTATAAACTATGTACGGTACGAAAAAGAATTGGAGTTTTGAGAATTGAAATCAAAGAATACCAAAAAAATGAATCATGGATATGATTGATCGTGTTTTTCACTTCTCCACTGAAGTGCAAGAAAGCCTGAGGGAGAGAACTAGAGGGAGAGGAGAGACTGGGGACATGCATACAGAATGAAGATTGTGACCAGTGGCGGATCCAGGGGGGGGGGCCGGGCCCCTCCTAGAAAAAAACAGGTAAAAACACCTTTTTTGAAAAAAAGAAGTTGGGCCCCTCCTGGCGCCCAAGGGGTGGCGGTGGAAAAAATTAACCCTTCCGGAGGAAAAAAATTTTCGGGTGCCAAAATTTTTTTTTGCTCACTACCCCCCTCCCCACTGAGCGAAAAATCGACCGGCACGATTTTCAAATTTTCGCACGAAGTGGGCCCCTTTTTAGGCCCCCTCCCTTGCCGCCGGCTGGATCCGCCCCTGATTGTGACATCCAGCAGCCTGAGCAAAAACATAATAATAAGTAAAGAAATAGTGTGAAGAAAGAAAGAAAGAAAAAAAAGGAATAGAAAGCAAAGAGATTTTAGTATATAGTGAGCAGGGGAGGTATTGTGAAAAGGTTGATACTACTTCCTCCCACACCAAACGTACCTTCACCCTCACGGTAAAACCGGTGCCCTTAATTCAATCATCGACCACTGGGCGCTCCATTTCAAGAACCCAGATACACAGTGTACATGTATCATGTTGCTGAAATTAGTCGACAAATTTCGCTAGGTCATAGCTATGTACAGCGTTCATAGCCAGAGAGCTGAATTTAAAAGGAGTGCTTACCTAGCTCCACTAAGCACGCAATAATCGAGAACCCGTCTGATTGAAGCCTGAAGGATTTTAAAAACATATTGCGTCTTTTGAAGCTCTCCTCCAAGAAGATGGATTGGGTGAAGCCAGACGAAGTCTCAGTGGAACATATTCCTGAATGAAATTTTGGGGCCCATATATATGATTTGCTAAAATGTCTCTTTTATATACTCGCACACAACCAGCTTTTGTATACAAGATCCATTGAACTGGCTTAGTATTTAGTTATTATTATCAATTTAGATTTGTTATGACGAAATCATTGTTTGCGGGGGGAAATAGGCCTAGAACTATCACTAAAATGTTTTTACATCTTAAACCTATATCAGGTGATTTTCTTTTTCTTCAAAGTTTTAGTCATACAAATGTAGGGCGTACAGTCAAGTTCCTCAATTCATAAGTGCTTTGTAATTGTCCACACCATTTCTGCAGTTCTTGGCTACTCGCCTCACCTACCATCCCAATACAATATAGCTTCTTATAGTGAGCTGCTAAAGGGATTACCCCATCAAGTATCAAGTGTGCAAAACTTATACTTTGAACCAGGGGCGGCGGAGCGACTTCCAAAGTGGGGGGGCACCAACAAAAAAGGGCACCTACAAAGGGAAATCTCAAAGAAAAAATAAACAATGTTTTAGACATTGGTAAATACCCCTAAATTGTGATTACATTTTCAGGGAAGATTTCAATATTTGTTTCTCTTTATAAATCATACAAGATATTGCTAAAAGCTAAAGCATCATACTTTGTAGTTTGGTGTCATGGTCTGAATATTAAAATTTTAAGATTTGTGAGGTCGCAGTGCGAAAAATTACATCTTTTAAAAAGGAAAAACCCTATCCTGATGGGGTTATAAGCACATTCTCATAGGGTAAGACTAAAAAGTCCTTTGATAAGTAACATAATTATATCATCTATAAATGCGAGTGAGTGAGCTTTGGGGGAAATTGCTCTTAGTCGCTTTACATTTGGGGCATGTTTCATGATGAGAGGATAAGGGGACACTTATCGAAAGGGATAAGACACTTATTAGAAAAGGAAAGGAGCACGGGTCAAAGTACAAAGGGTAATTATCAGAGGTGAAAATGGGGCACTTCTTACACCTAAAACGAGGCACTCACCAGGGATGAAAAAAGGCACTTATGAGAATGGGAAATGGGCATTTGTCGACGGAAAAAGGGCACCCATCAGATCTTGATAGAGGCATTTATAAGAGGTGAAAAGGGGATAGGTCCCTTATTAGAAACGAAAAGGGGAACTTATCATTGTAAAAAGGGAAATTATCAGAGGTGACAAGGGGCACTTATCGCACCTGAAAAGGGGCACTGACAAAATATTAAAAGGGGCACTTATGCGAATGAAAAAGGGGCACCTATAAAAAAGGAAAATGTGCATTTGTTGTAAGAAAAGGGGAATGATCAAATTTTAATAGGGCATTTATCGGAGGTGAAAGTGGGATTTTATTAGAAGGAGGGAAGGGGCACTTATTAAAAAAGGAAAAGGGGCACTTGTGAAAATAAAAGGTGCGCTTTTTCGAGTTAAAAAGGGGTAGTTATTAAAATGGAAATAGGCATTTCTTAAAAAAGAAAAGGGGCACTTGTCAACGTAAAAGGGGCACCTCTCAGATTTGAATAGGGCAATTATCAGAGGTGAAGGGGGCACTTACTAGAGAGTTAAAAGGGCACTTATGAGAATGGAATTGACCCTAATTGCAAAGGAAAATAGGAGCTTGTCGAAGGAAAAGGGGCGCGTGTCAAAATAAAAGGGGCACTTATCAGAGGTGAAAAGGGGAAGGAGCACTTTTACAAAGTAATAGGGGCACTTTTCAAAGTAAAAGGGGCACTTTAATTTTCCTATGAAAAAAGGGGCACTTCTTACAAAGTTAAAGGGGCACTTTCCTTCGTAAAAGGGGAATTTTGCCCCGGGAGCGCCACCTCTGCTTTGAACAAATGTTTCAAAATGGAAGAGACTCGTATTGCACGTAAAAGCACCTGTATTAAAATCTTCAAGTCTCTTTCTTCATAGAAAAGTCAATCGTTCTACGGAAGTACCTGGAGTGATTTATCTTCACAGTCCCTTCCGGTTATTTCATGGTATGGTAGGCCTACGGTGCATGCTGTGTGTGTATCTACTTTGTGAACGTGTATGGCGCGCCGTTTGACCAATAATTCAGATAAACAGTGTTTATCGCCGATAAACAGTGTTTATCGCCGAAAAACACTGTTTATCGAGCGATAAACAGTGTTTATCGAGTGATAAACACTGTTTATCGAGTGATAAACACTGTTTATCGAGAGAAACTATGTTTTTCGACTGATAAACACAGTTTCTCTCGATAAACACTGTTTATCGGCGATAAACACTGTTTTTCGGTGATAAACATTGTTTATCGAGCGATAAACACTGTTTATCAAGAGAAACTATGTTTATCGACTGATAAACACAGTTTATCTCGATAAACAATGTTTATCGCCGAAAACAGTGTTTATCGCCGATAAACACTGTTTATCGAGCGCGCCGTTTGACCAATAATTCAGATAAACAGTGTTTATCGCCGAAAACACTGTTTATCGAGCGATAAACACTGTTTATCGAGTATGGCGCGCCGTTTGACCAATAATTCAGATAAACACTGTTTATCGTCGAAAACACTGTTTATCGAGTGATAAACACTGTTTATCAAGCGATAAACACTGTTTATCGAGAGAAACTATGTTTATCGACTGATAAACACAGTTTCTCTCGATAAACAATGTTTATCACCGAAAACAGTGTTTATCGCCGATAAACAGTGTTTATCGAGAGAAACTGTGTTTATCAGTCGAAAACATAGTTTCTCTCGATAAACAATGTTTATCACTCGATAAACAGTGTTTATCGCTCGATAAACAGTGTTTTTCGGCGATAAACACTGTTTATCGGCGATAAACACTGTTTATCTGAATTATTGGTCAAACGGCGCGCCATAAACGTGTATGGCGCGCCGTTTGACCAATAATTCAGATAAACACTGTTTATCGCCGATAAACACTGTTTATCGTCGAAAAACAGTGTTTATCGACCGATAAACACTGTTTATCAAGCGATAAACACTGTTTATCAAGCGATAAACACTGTTTATCGAGAGAAACTATGTTTATCGACTGAAAAACACAGTTTCTCGATAAACAGTGTTTATCGCCGAAAAACACTGTTTATCGCCGATAAACACTGTTTATCGAGAGAAACTGTGTTTATCAGTCGAAAACATAGTTTCTCTCGATAAACAGTGTTTATCGCTGATAAACAATGTTTATCGCCGATAAACACTGTTTATCGCCGATAAACACTGTTTATCGAGAGAAACTGTGTTTTTCAGTCGATAAACATAGTTTCTCTTGATAAACAGTGTTTATCGGTCGATAAACACTGTTTATCGGCGATAAACAGTGTTTTTCGGCGATAAACACTGTTTATCTGATTTATTGGGCAAATGGCGCGCACTTATGGCGCGCTGTTTGACCAATAATTCAGATAAACACTGTTTATCGCCGATAAACACTGTTTATCGCCGATAAACACTGTTTATCGTCGAAAAACACTGTTTATCGACCGATAAACACTGTTTATCAAGCGATAAACACTGTTTATCGAGAGAAACTATGTTTATCGACTGAAAAACACAGTTTCTCTCGATAAACAGTGTTTATCGCCGAAAAACACTGTTTATCGCCGATAAACACTGTTTATCGAGAGAAACTGTGTTTTTCAGTCGATAAACATAGTTTCTCTCGATAAACAGTGTTTATCGCTTGATAAACAGTGTTTATCGGTCGATAAACACTGTTTTTCGACGATAAACAGTGTCATATGGAAAAGTGGTGTCTTTTGGCCAGTCTCGAACGCATGCTCGCGCGCATGTACTATAACCAATGGGCACAGGCTTTAAAAACCGTTCTTTTGTCAAAGATATTGGTGTAACTTTGCAATGCTGCAAAATACAAGGCTGGCGCGAGCGGTTTTCTATTGTGTATATTTTTTCTTGTATTTTCCAGAATATGAAAAAATAATTTTAAGTATTTGCGTCGGACTAGGCCTCGAAAGAAAGATTTTCAAGTGAATTTTGACACCAACCCTTCCATAGCAATGCACGTACTTGCACAATTCGAAGCAGGAAACTAATCGATAACCCCGTGTTTGAGACTCTGTATCCCAGCAACGGATTACCCTACGCATACAGCGTTTTCACTTTCCAGTCCGGAATTTTCCCCTCTCTGTCATATATCAAAATCAAGCTGATTGGTCCAGAAAATTCGTCGGAATCCTTGAAAAGTAAGAAGATTAATCTATTCCATCCAATCACATTTGGTGACACTCCGAGCTCATTAGCATAGAGAGTCATATCACGCCATGACTAGGACTGAGCCTGCACCATTGTCTGACAGGGGTTTCATTGCCATTGCTTCATTTGTTTATGTCAGCGATGATTACATTGGCTGTATTGTTGAACAATGATGTTCACATTTAAATAAAAAGAAGAGATGAGATTATTGAACGCTGTTTTATGGAGAAAATTCCCAACTCTACCCAATGCATCTTCAGTCCACACATTACAACTATGTGTTATCCCTCTGTACATTGAGCTTAATCTACCTATATTCGCTAATGGACTGGTCCGCATACTCGCCTTTGCGTGGCTGTGTGTGCAGTTGGCGCGTAGGGTCATGAATTATTCATGAGACGTACCTGTGCGCGCTGAGCAAAGAAAGACACGCACAGATCCACTTTAGTGGAATTTCGGCCTGAAACTTTTCCATATGTATCGGCGATAAACAGTGTTTATCTGAATTATTGGTCAAACGGCGCGCCATAAACGTGTATGACTGTGTGACACGGGGTACAGACAACTCGCCACAAAGACAGCTCGCCACAAGACATCTCGCCACAATAGCGGGGACAACTCGCCACGGGCGAGTTGTCCAGTGTGGGTGCTTTTTGGGACAACTCGCCACACTTTTTTCCCCTCATGATTTCTAGATCTAAATTCCCTCACCTTAGATGAAATTGTCATTGTATGTATTCATTATGCTTTTATAAACACAGTCACGACAGGAAACATGGAAATTGTGAGTATTTTGAGGGCTGTTCTAAAGAATAAAGCCGATTTACCTTGCAACAAGAATATATTTTTGACAAACCGAAGGCGTACGTTCGCCGGATAACTTTTCGGTATTTAACTTCATTTTCTGCCTCAGAAAACTTTTTAATGGTAGGAATATGCTGTTAGTTATCTTTACATTCCAATATTACCTTTCCTCTACCCCAGCGGAATTATCGCTTGCCTCAAGTTTATTAGTAGACATAAAAACTTTTAAGATTGTGCATTCGCTCCCCTTCGACTTTCGCTGTGGACTGCGAGTGTGAGCTCTCCCGTACCGGTACCGTGTGTGTGCCTGGCCGGAAGCTTCCCTGCCCGGCAGCCGCGGCTGTCCAGACTGATGATGATTGGAGTGACATCCGCCCCGTTCAATGCCCACACTTCGCCACTTTTTCAACAATTAAAGCTTCTAAATGTTTATGATATAAATAATTGTAATATTGCTATATTAATGTTTATCATTGTTCCAATGGTTTATTGCCAAGGTCCATGTCATGTAAATTTACATTCAATTATGAAATACACTCTCATGAAACTCGTAATGCTTGTAATGTTTATTTTCCTAAAATCCGTACAAATGTTTTTTTTTTATTCTTTTTTTTCTTCAAAGGGCCAGTTTTATGGAAAAATATCCCGTTTAATATGAAAAACTCTAATTCAATGAATATTTTTAAACGATTGTATAAATCCCATCTTTTATCATTGTATTCAATCTCAAAACTAAATGACGTTACGTTTCAGTTAATTCACTTTTAATGTATTCCCCCTCCCTTCCCTAATTCTCCTTCCCTTTTTTTCCGTCTTCTTTTGTATTGGTGTTCAGGTTTTCTCTGTTTTCCTTTTCTCAACAATACAGCGTATATTTTTAAGGCGGGGTTGACGCTCATAAGGCTAATTGCCCTTTTCGTTAACCCCACATTCCCATAACATTTTGTTTGCTCCTTCCCTTTCATTTTTCTTGTTATCAATCTTTAATTTATCCGTAGGGTCTATACCATGTTTGTATGTTTTAATATTTTTCATGGAGAATGAAATTAAATAAAATGAATGAATTGAATTGAATTGAACGTTCCACATCCTCTCGATCTCTATTCTGAGGTCTTGATACTTGAGGTGTTGATGTCATGGCGAACGGTGACCTCGATGATATTTACTGTGTTGTCCCTGACGACAATGTCTGGCTTGTTGCAGTTATTATTATTACTTTTTATTATTGTTGTCGTCGTCGTCATCGTCATCATCATCACCGTCGTCGTTAAATTGTCATCATCATCATCATCATTATATATTAGTAGTAGTAGTATAGTAAAGTAGAGTAGTAGTAGTAGTAGTAGTAGTAAATTAGTAGTAGTGTTGTGATTACCGGTATCTTTTTAGGCTCATTGGTAAAGCTCCTTTGAGCTTATTGGCCCCACCCCCACTTCCATATCGTTCCACCGCTCCTGCATGTCATTAAAGATTTAAGTTGAACTGAAAAATAAGGCTAAACACCCCCCTTAACAAATCCGGAGAGGGAGGAGAAGAAAAAATATGCATCGCCACCACTCTTACACGTAACATGCAGGCCCCTGGCGGAACGTTTTTTGAAGTGGAGTATCAACAATCGGCGTGGGGTCCAGGGTGGGGCCCCCAGAAGCTCAGGGGTTTTAGGTATTTAATTACGGTCAGATGAGCATCCAGGAGCCCGCGTTAGGGCCCTTGGTGGGGTCCAGGGGGCGGAGCCCCTGTAAGCTCAGGGATTTAGGCATTTGATTAAGCTCAGATGAGCACTATTTTGATACCTCATTTGCGACACTAGCAGGCCAATCGTTCTTTTTCTCTTTCTCTTTAACGTACTTTTTCAAAACCCTGAGTTTCCAGAGACTCTGCCCCTGGATCCCACCAAGGGCCCTAAGGCAGTCCCTGGATGCTCATCTGACTGCAATTAAATGCCTAAAACCCCCGAGCTTTCGGGGGCTCTGTCCCCTGGACCCCACCAAGGGCCCTTAGGCGGTCCCTGGATGCTCATGTGATCGTATTTTTATGCTTAAAACCCCTGAGCTTCCGGGGATCCGCCCCTGGACCCCACCAGGTGCCCTAAGGCGGGCCCCTGGATGCCGCATCCGACGTACCGTCATTAAATGCCTAAAACCCCTGAGCTTCATGGGGCTTCGCCCCTTGTCCGGCCCGCCGGGCTTTGCCCTTGGACCCTATGCCAATTTACGCTCCACTTGCTTCGCTAGGGACCGCATGACCGTTACCAAAATCGCGGAAAAAGGGGTCAATTGCAAGCAATGTACGCGGACAAAATATTCCTCGAAATAAAGAAAATAGGGGTGCACAGGTGCACGTCCTCGAAATTGATAAATAGGGGTCAGGAAAAGGAAAAGAGAAAACCGGGAAGAAGAAAAAAAGGTATCAATGTCTTGTCCTTGAATTATGGTAAAATAGGGGTAAATTTGAGAAATTGTCCTTACAATCTTATAAATAGGGGTATTTCAAAGTACGATTTTGTCCTTGTTTTAACGTAAAATAGGGGGTTAAAGTTCACAAAATGCCGGGACAAAATGTTCTTGGAATTGACTGCAAAAGGGGTTATTTGCATTTGTGGTAATTACGGTCATACGTGTCACCCTCTGCGGGGGAATGACCCCATAGGCCACCGGGGCTTTGCTCTACTTGATCTTAAATACTTAAGCCCCCCTGGATCCGCCACTGCTGTACTAGTGTCATTTCAAGATAATAGTCTCGGGTGCCGGGGACCTCTAGCGCTGTACCATGTGCCAATAGACAGCATTTTCACACGTGAATAGTCATCACACTTATAACACACAAATGCACACAATCATGCCGATAAAACTGTAAGCAAGTTTGACAGTGGACTCACGATTTTAATTTTTAAATTACTCTTTCTAACTTAGGTGAGTTGAAAAATTGTATTTTACTGCTATTTAGGTGTCATCAATCGTCACTAGAGTACCGATTTTGAGTGAAATCAGTTTAGTTTTGTACAGTGGTGTTTGAAATGTTGAGATCAATAAAACAGGTTTTATTACACAGCCAGGATAGCGATGCAGCTATGTGTGCCGCCGGGTACCCTTGGCTTTGCGCCAGCCGCCGCCAGGCCTTCCGGCCAGGCACACACACGGTACCGGTACGGGACTAGCTCACACTCGCAGTCCACAGCGAAAGTCGAAGGGGCGAATGCACAATCTTAAAAGTTTTTATGTCTACTAATAAACTTGAGGCAAGCGATAATTCCGCTGGGGTAGAGGAAAGGTAATATTGGAATGTAAAGATAACTAACAGCATATTCCTACCATTAAAAAGTTTTCTGAGGCAGAAAATGAAGTTAAATACCGAAAAGTTATCCGGCGAACGTATACGCCTTCGGTTTGTCAAAATATATTCTTGTTGCAAGGTAAATCGGCTTGATTCTTTAGAACAGCCCTCAAAATACTCACAATTTCCATGTTTCCTGTCGTGACTGTGTTTATAAAAGCATAATGAATACATACAATGACAATTTCATCTAAGGTGAGGGATTTTAGATCTAGAAATCATGAGGGGAAAAAAGTGTGGCGAGTTGTCCCAAAAAGCACCCCACCCTGGACAACTCGCCTGTGGCGAGTTGTCCCCGCTATTGTGGCGAGATGTCTTGTGGCGAGCTGTCTTTGTGGCGAGTTGTCTGTAATTCGTGTGACACTACCAAAGGCTGATCCGAGGGAACTAAGTCAGGGAAAGATGGAAGACCCCGAGACAAATGGATCGAACGAAGAGCCAGACCAAGTGCAGTTCCTGTACAAGGCTATGTGTGAGTTTGGAGACACAAAAACGCTTCATTTTCTGGGTTCTTTTGCCTACTTCTAAGTTCTATCCTGAACTCGTAGTCGTAGTGACTCGTACAATCTTACATCATGTGCTAGCATAGCGCGCGCTATATACGGCGCACACATGCACAGGCTATTTCGCCAGGCCCAGGGGTCTGGCGCTGGCGCCGGGCTGGCTGGGGCATAAACCTCGTAACCTCGTATAGGCCGGGATGCAAGGCCCCAAAAGTCGACTTCTTGTGACCACCATCAGACAACTACCTTATATGCTCAGATATTATGTAGAAATATTATAGAAGTCTTGTCTCAAACTCGTCAAGCGTACAAATTGCACATTTTATAGTAATTTGAAAAAAACCGAGAAAAATATTTATTTTTTCACCATGATTGTAAGCCAATCAGCTTGCGCGTGTCACCCGCATTTGGAAGGGGGAATCCTCTCTTGACCAATCGCATCGCTCATTACATTTCACCTTCACTGTACAAGATGGACGCGTACACGTCGTCATCAATGTCATCGGAAGCTGATGATTCTGAGGGAAAAACTTCGTCTTACTGTTTCATGCATGTAATCGAAACCCATGGAAGAGTTATTCCATTTTCAGAGAAAAGCTTCAACAAGTTTTTAGAGTGTTCCACCCTATGGAAAGAGTTGGATAATCGCCCGGAAAGTGTCATCGCAACCACAGCAGACGGACTTCATTTTGACGATGTATGCACAACAACAAGGTAGGCTATGGAGTATGTATGGGCATGGCATGGCATGGCCATGGCATGTCTAGTAGATGTCTAGTAGATGTGAAATTTATTGTGTTTTACTGCAATTTAGGTGTCTGAATTGCAAATTGCACATTAAAATTATTAATATTATGGGGATTTATGACCCTATGACTATGAGTATGAGTAGACTAGTATGACTATGAGTAAAATCTAATGTAATGTCAGACTCAATTAATAAAATTAATATAGATCTAATAGGGTCTAGGCCTACTCATCAATGAGTCAATCAATGATTGAATGTTCACTTCCTACACAAAAAGTAGGTCTAACTCTAACTAAGGTCTAGATCTCTCCTGATATGGTTACGTGTGGTTGCCGGCTAAGCAGAAGTACTAGTCTACTATAGTAATAGTAGGGTCTATATCTATGCTGATTGTTTTCATGTTGAATGTTGACTTTATCAACTTTTGTCTTGGAGGATTTTTCTGTTTTTGAATTTTGGTTTGATTTAAAGTAACACAATAAAAACAGAGCCAACATTGTATGATTGTGTAACTTGTAAGCTTAAGTTAAGCTAGGAAATTTGAGGTTTTGAAGTCTTGATCTATTTTAATTATCTCGTACTTAAAAAGGTAATTAGGTAGTCGGTGCTCAAGATGAATGAGGAGGGCATAACATAATGGAAAATATATTTCAGGAGAAAATTGGTATGGTAATCTTGATAGGGATTTCAAATTAGAGCTGTTCATAAGCACAGTATTGTTAATACTTAATGGAAAAAATAATAGTTTATTGATGTGTCCTGATTATTTACATAGAAAACGACAAGGGAGGGCAGGATACCATGTAGATTGCTACCGGCACTTCTGTAATCTCACTTCCATCAGGCGAGCCAAGGACAAGGCGAAGAAAGCACAGATATCGAAAGGTAATATTTTTGGCATACATCTTATAGCACAGTTTATTTTACTTTGTAAAATTGTTCATATTATGTTACTTGATTCCTATTAAATTGAAAGTTACATTTATTTATGATATAAAGATTACACCATGGCGCACAGCTGTTAATATTATTTAACAGCAGCAAATGTAACTAGTGGTCATAAGTTTAACAATGATAACAAATTGCAAAAAATATATTTTCTATGCTTTAGTATTCTTTGGATGTAAAATACAGGGTATCAGTTGAATGATTTTCATTTGAAATAAATATAGTATATTTCAGTATTGAGGCAAAGCTTTGTACTTTTTCTACCTTCACAGAAGCCGATGAAGACTTGGCAGCAAGGAACCTGCAGGAGACGTCGGATGTGTGGGTTGAGCCAGAGCCCAAGCGTCTGTTACGGTCAGATGCCAGAAGCAACCCTTGTCCAGGTAGACCTCATGTCCTACCCATTGAGTGTGTTATATGTAAGAGCACCAAGTATGTGAAAGAGAGTTATTCTCATAAACGGAAAGTAGAGAGGCTCATCAGATGTGAAACACTTTCAGGGGGGCAACTTGTTAAAGCTGCAGAAATCCGCAATGATGAGCAATTGCTCCTTAAAATCAGGGGAAAAGATCTAGTAGCCCTCGAAGTGCGATATCACCGATCTTGTTACTTATCTTATAGTAGAGTAGTGAAGCCAAAAATAGAGAGTGATGTTCGTTTGAAGCAGAGCTATGAGGTCTCCTATGCTAAGTTCTGCCAAACTGTAATAGAAAGGAGGGTAATACGTGGGCAGGAAATCCTACGTCTGACCAAGCTCTTAAAGCTTTTTGTTAGGACGGTAAAAGAGGAAGAAGGATTGGAAGCAGCAAGCTACAAAAGTGCCAACCTTAAACGCAGATTGAAGGAGTCGTACCCTGTCCTGTGTTTCAGCAGACCATCACGACAGTACGAAAGCGAAATTGTATTCGTGGAGAGCCTTGGTGTGGAGGATGTAATCGAGTCAGCTGTAGCTGAGGTCTCCAGTGAGGAAAGTCAGAGTGAGAGTGACGGTATTATGTATACAACAAAGCAAGTTCATACAGATGAGCACACTCTGAGAACTTTATATGCTGCTGCTCAAATCATCAAGACTTCGCTACATGACATGGACATGATGACAACCTGGCCTCCAACATCTGATGACCTAAACATCGAGCAAAGTAAGATGCTTATTCCTTGGCAACTTTTCAATTTTCTGGCATGGATGTCAGGAGTCAGTCAAGATCCAAGAGAAGAGAAGGTTACAGTTTCTACTGATGATGAACGAAAGGTTCTCTCCATAGCACAGGACATTGTGTATTTGAAAACTAAAGGGAGATGTGTTTTACCCAAACACCATGCACTGGGGATGTCAGTAAGGCACCTAACAGGTTCAGCTAAAGTAATTGGCATCTTGAATGGGCTTGGCCACAGTGTGTCAAGATCCGTAGTACTTGCTCATGATACTGCCCTTGCCAAACGGCAACTTGCCTTGGGTGATCAAATACTTCCTGATGATGTTCAGCCTATCTTCACCACTCTCGTTTATGATAACAATGATTTTGGAGAAGAAACTGTAAGTGGCAAAGGTACTACTCACAATACGAATGGCATCATTGTCCAGCATCCCATTAACCAACCAGAGCGTGAACCTTCAAAGATTGCAATACCAAAGACCAGGAAGATAGCATTTGAAGTCCCTCCAGTAGAGCTTGTGGCTTACTTTGGACGCAAGAAAATTGGGCCTCAACCATTTGACAGACTTGGCCTGGAGTGTGAGGAGCACCAAGATGCACAGAGGTATGCAAGAGATATTGATATAGCCTGCAGGTTGTTGAAGACGGTAGAGGTTGGTGAGAAATTGCTCCCAGGATGGACAGGAATGAATGTCATGCTGACTAAACCTGTCTCAAAGCAGTGTACTGTCGGCTACCTTCCAATAATTGATGCAAGTCCTACAGAGTTTGACACAGTTAACACAATCCTTGCTACTACCCTGTCAATAGCCGATGCCCTCAAGCAGGAAGCTGTTGTACTTGTTTTTGACCAAGCCATCTATTCAAAGGCCCAGCAGATACGATGGGTAAATGAACTTTTCCGCAAGAGGATCGTCATTCGTTTGGGTGCATTTCACACTGTCCTATCAATGATTGCGTGTGTCGGGAAACGTTTTGGAGATGCTGGTTTGGAGAACATCATGATAGAGTCAAATATTGTAGCCCAAGGTTCAATTAATGGGGTTATCAGTGGACACCACTACAATAGAAGCATCCGAGCTCACAAGTGCATCATGGAAGCCATGGAACGTCTACGCTGGCAAGCCTACATGAGCTCCCTCTCAGATGTGGACTACGCATTGACATACGAGATCCTTGCTAAGCTTCAATCTGATTTTCCCACTTCTTCTTTCACAGAGTTTGTGCGAGGAGAAGAATTTCAGGCTATGGCATCTTCATATCGTTCTTTTGTGGAACAACGTTCGACTCAAGATCCAACATTTGCTCTGTGGTCAAGCTACATAGAGATTGTGGAAGTCATCCTCCTGTTTCTGCGGGCTACAAGGCAAGGAGACTGGCAATTACACCTTTCTTCAATTCGCAGCTTCCTTCCCTGGTTCTTTGCATATGATCGGACCAATTATGCAAGATATCTACCTGTCTATTGGCATGAGATGAGTCATCTTCCCAACAGTCATCCACAAATTCATGAGGCTTTCATGGAAGGGAAGTTTGTTGTCCATCGTCAGACAGACTACGGATTCTGTGGAGTGGCTTGTGATCAGACGATTGAACAAACCTGCAACAGGGACACGAAAACAAAAGGGGGCATGATTGGATTCACAAGGAACAAAGGTGCAGTTGCCCGTTGGATTCTCTCCCAACATGAAAGAAGTGCTATCAGCAAGCAATGTGAAGAGATGGCTGGAAAAGACGAGACATCTGCCGTCAAAAAAGATCTTACTGTGTCCAACATGGAGAAATTTGAACGGGATGTCTGTGCAGTTGTTGAAACAGTAGAGGCCATGATCAATCCCTTCCAGGAAAATAATGAAGAACTCCTTCACTTAGCATCAGGAGTGATAGCTACTGCTGATGTCTGTAAGGACTATACTGCAGCATATACAAGTGGGGATGATGCTTTTAAGTCATTCTGTGAAGAACGTCTTCAGGGAGATGGAGATTTGTTCAAAGTCCTGAAAAAGCAGAAGAGGAAAACCTTCGCTACTATGAGCAAGGCTTCAACGACAAAAGTTAAGGGGAAAGAGGTTACCATTAAAGCGGATCGCAACCTCTTCCAGCGTCTGGTGATAATTGCGGGAGCTAGGAAACTGGATATCCGCAATATGATGACATATAATCTCGGTCCTCTCCCACTTGCTCTTGCCACCGTCGATGGTTCATTAACCAAGACTACAAAGGCTTC
This sequence comes from Mesocentrotus franciscanus, assembly GCA_037976565.1. NCBI lineage: Eukaryota > Metazoa > Echinodermata > Echinoidea > Camarodonta > Strongylocentrotidae > Mesocentrotus > Mesocentrotus franciscanus. The sequence goes on along the minus strand of CP137666.1, from coordinate 18,184,357 downwards.
TCTACTTCATGCCATTGAGTCAAGTGTAGAGCCTGCTCCTGTGGTGGAAGGTATTCCACTTAACAGTGTTTGGATTGTTGATGGGATGGCGATGCTGCAAGAAATCCCTCAGAAGGCTGTGCCAGGTACTTTTGGTGAACTGTCAGAGTGTGTAATTCAACAGCTGGTTCGCCTTGCACATAGTGCCCACTGTGACACTGTACACTTCGTGGTCGACACTTACCGATCCCTGAGCATCAAGGCAGGAGAGCGAGGAAGACGAGCTGCAAGTGGAAGCCAACTCACAAAGATCTATGGTATGGAGCAAAAGGTGCCCAATCAGTGGAAGAAATTTCTTTCATGTAGTCAAAACAAAGAAGCTTTGATCCGCTTCCTCTTCAAGACGTGGCAAGAGAACCCAACCCTGCTTCATGATATCAAAGTTATCTTGGCTCATGATGAAGAATGTCATTCGCTGCAAAATATGGATGGGACAGTCAAGGTAGAAGTTGTGAGGGAACTGGAATGCAACCATGAAGAAGCGGATACCAGACTCTTCTTGCATTGTCAGTATGCTGCTGCATCTCTCCCTTCATCTTCAAGCAGTACACCAGCAGTCATCATAAAGAGCCCAGACACTGATGTTTTTATTATTGGTGTAGCCAAGGCTCACCAGATTCAGGCCCAGCTACTCTTCCACACGGGTAGGGGCAATAACAAGCGTACACTCAACCTGACAGCTATACGATCTCATCTCGGAGATAGTGTTGCTAACGCTCTCATTGGCCTCCATTGCTTTTCAGGCTGCGACTCAACAAGTTGTTTCTATGGCAGGTCTAAGAAAAAACCACTGAAACTCATGACTGAATCTGTTGATTTCCAAGCAGCTTTCCAAAAGTTTGGTGCTACATTCTCAGTAGAAGAAGGTCTGGTAGACATAATGGAGAAATTTGTGTGCAGACTGTATGATCAAGATTGTACTAGTGTTAATACAGCTCGATACAATAAGTTCTTGATGGGCACTAAAGCTGAAATGAATATGCCCCCCACGCATGATGCCCTAGTAAAACACCTTATGAGAGCTAACTATCAATCTGCAATACATACCAGATGCCTTGAACAATTTCCTGTGATCCCTAGTCCACACAACCATGGATGGAAGGTAACAGACACAAACATAGAAGTAGTGTGGGGTGACCTTCCACCTGCACCAAGTACCCTGCTTGAGCTGACATATTGCAGTTGCAAGAAGACCAGCTGTGAAGAACCTAAAGCTGCAGGAAAGGGTCGATGTTCATGTCGACAGCACAACATAACCTGCACCGATCTGTGCAGGTGCATCAATTGTCAAAATTCAGCACAAGCAGGGCACAATATGGATGAAGAAGATACAGACAATGAAGATGAAGACTGAATGTTTGAAAGCTTATGTATCTAAACTCATTCATTCACAGTAATGTAAATTTGTTCTGGTCTGAACTTGTTTAACCTCTGACATAATTAAGTTACCTGTGACCCCGAAATAACATTGAGGTCATTCAGGTCACTGTAGAGCATCTACCATCCAAGTTTGTTTACAAAACGGGCAAATGATCGCAAAGTCATTCAATGTTTTACAAGTGTTATGGATGGACCAACAACATTTGGATTTTTAATCTCACTCCACCCACAATTTGAGCTGTATAAACACTTATATATCATATTCATGTATAACATTACTTGGGATGTACATTGTAGTGCACAAATAGTATGTCACTTTTCCAATAGCTTGTAGAGGTTTAAGGGAATTCTAATATTTCAAGCTGTATTAACAGAACTTGTTTAATATTCAAGTATCAATAGTATGTCACTTGGTAGAGAATTCTTATATTTCGAGTTGTATTAACAGAAAACCAATTCACTTGTTTTATATTTATGTTTCAGAATCACTTGCGATGTAGGCAGCAAGAATAGTTTGTCATTTTTCCAACGACTTGTAGAAGTGGTTAATTCTTATAGATGTATTTTGAGCTGTATTAACAGAACTCCAATTCACTTGTTTTATATTAATGTTTCAAAATCACTTGCGATGCACTGCAAGAATTGTATGTCACTTGGTAGAGAATTCTTATATTTCAAGTTGTATTAACAGAACTCCAATTCACTTGTTTTATATTAATGTTTCAAAATCACTTGTGATGCACTGCAAGAATAGTATGTCACTTGGTAGAGAATTCTTATATTTCGAGTTGTATTAACAGAACTCCAATTCACTTGTTTTTTATTTATGTTTCAAAATCCCTTGCGATGCACTGCAAGAATAGTATGTCACTTGGTAGAGAATTCTTATATTTCAAGTTGTATTAACAGAACTCCAATTCACTTGTTTTATATTTATGTTTCAAAATCACTTGCGATGCACTGCAAGAATAGTCCGTCACTTGGTAGAGAATTCTTATATTTCGAGTTGTATTAACAGAACCCCAATTTACTTGTTTTATATTTATGTTTCAAAATCTCTTGCGATGCACTGCAAGAATAGTATGTCACTTGGTAGAGAATTCTGATATTTCGAGTTGTATTAACAGAACTCCAATTCACTTGTTTTATATTTATGTTTCAAAATCACTTGCGATGCACTGCAAGAATAGTCCGTCACTTGGTAGACAATTCTTATATTTCGAGTTGTATTAACAGAACTCCAATTCACTTGTTTTATATTAATGTTTCAAAATCACTTGCGATGCACTGCAAGAATAGTATGTCACTTGCTAGAGAATTCTTATATTTCGAGTTGTATTAACAGAACTCCAATTCACTTGTTTTATATTTATGTTTCAAAATCACTTGCGATGCACTGCAAGAATAGTCCGTCACTTGGTAGACAATTCTTATATTTCGAGTTGTATTAACAGAACCCCAATTTACTTGTTTTATATTTATGTTTCAAAATCACTTGCGATGCACTGCAAGAATAGTATGTCACTTGGTAGAGAATTCTGATATTTCGAGTTGTATTAACAGAACTCCAATTCACTTGTTTTATATTTATGTTTCAAAATCACTTGCGATGCACTGCAAGAATAGTCTGTCACTTGGTAGAGAATTCTTATATTTCAAGTTGTATTAACAGAAGTCCAATTCACTTGTTTTATATTTATGTTTCAAAATCACTTGCGATGCACTGCAAGAATAGTATGTCACTTGGTAGAGAATTCTTATATTTCGAGTTGTTTAACTGTAACAGAACTCCAATTCACTTGTTTTATATTTATGTTTCAAAATCACTTGCAATGTAGGCAGCAAGAATAGTTTCTAACTTTTCCAACGACTTGTAGAAGTGATTATAGATAAACTTTTTTAACAGTGCTTGTTCAGAACTGAATGTTGGAATGTTCTGTCCTCAAACCTCAGCCATGAAGAAAAGCTGAAAAACAATAACTACATGCATTTCTTATGTGTCATATGTGCAAGTTATGATAACAGTAATGTTATCAATATTATACAATTTGAATATGATGATGCTTTTGTACTTGTTTGGATACTTTTTGTCATTTGGTCAAAATTGTTTGTCTGCGATGTGTATAGATGTTGCAGGGAGGGGTTGAAGGCGAGAAAGGAAGATTGAGATAGAGAGAGATTAAAGAAACAAAGAGGGAGAGAGAGAGAGAGAGAGCAAAAGACAGTGAGTGCATAGAGAAAAAAATAGAGCGAGAGAGTCAGGGAGGGGGGAGGTTGACATGAGAGAAAAATGTGGATGAAGGATGCTTTGGAAAAGAGGATCAGAGAGTCAAGGAAAAGAAAAAGTTGTGATGAGCATATACTTGTATGAACACAAAGCAATGATAGTTAAAATAAAACAATTATTCTAATATTAATCAAAATTACTTCACTAATAATAAAATCAAGATCTATATAATTATCATGAATATCACTTTCAGGTTCATTATCAATATCTTTATTGTTTGTATTATTACAAATAGTAGTTCATGTAGTATTATCATTTATTATTATCAGATCAGTATCAGCATAATCATAAGTATTGGTATAAATATTCCTTCTTAAGTTAAAATCAGAAAAAACATTTGCAATAACCCCCAAAAAAAAAAAAAAATCCCTCGAATAGGACGTAAAGCTAAGTTCACACTTTATTCCTTAAACATGTAAATAACAAAGTTCAACATCCTGCACATCACAATATCCACCTCCAAAAAAAAAAGAACAGTAGAAATCCACACGCATTGAGCTTATTTTCTCTATTTGGACTCAAGAGGGCGACAAACACAATTATGATTAATTAAAAGTATGATTACTAATTAATGTGCAACTTTCACGCTTGACGAGTTTGTGTGGTTATTATTCATATTTTTTTCCATCAGTGTACAAAAAATCAGGTAGTTGCCGCTCGGTGGTCACAAAAACCACTAACTAGAGCACTTTCTGATGTATGCATCCCGGTCTAGTACTCGTACTGTCGTAGTCGTACTCGTATGGTGGATTATGGATGAGTGGCTGGAGCCTCTCACCGAGATCATTCAATAATTATAGGGAGCATTATGATTGGGGGGGGGGGGCAGGGCCAGGGGTGGACATGTGCACCAGATGCCACTAGGCACTAACTAAAATGCACAGCTCAAAGAGAGATATAGACTAGATAGGAAAATTGCTTATGATTATGTGCCCATAGACTATAGAGTAGCCTATAGGCTAGTAATAGTAATAGTATAGCATTAGCACGTAGAACTTTACTATTTAGACCGAAGATTTCTGTCTCTTTCGTTCGTTAGCCTCTGATTTGGGGGCGCTAGTGCAGTTCCGTATCCATTTTTTTAGCAGTTTCATATCCAATCTTAGCAAAGGAATTTTAGCCTAATTTTTTACTAATATTAATCATAACCATATAGGCCTATTGCATTTTCCACCTGAATTTGGATCACATCCGACATCGGGAATCCTCCGTTTAGGGCTTCGATGTCCACGTCGTCGCTCAATACCGTCTCTACGCTTTCGCTCTGCACCTCAAACTGAAGCTATCAGTCAAAATTTATGGTATCGTGCATGCGCGCAACAAAAAGCTAAAAATCTTCGTTCACACGCAGTAATGTAACTTATAATTTATATGCCAAATATTATCAGTATTTTCTTGTTTTTGTTGTTGTTGATGATGGTGGTGGTGTTCAGGGGCGGCGATCCCGGGGGGTCGGAGGGGGGGTTCGATAAAACTCAAATTTGTCATATAAATTATAAGTTATATCACTGCATGTGAACGAAGATTTTTAGCTTTTTGTTGCGCGCATGCACGATACCATAAATTTTGACTGATAGCTTCAGTTTGAGGTGCAGAGGCAGCAGCAGAGCGAAAGCGTAGAGACGGTATTGAGCGACGACGTGGACATCGAAGCCCTAAACGGAGGATTCCCGATGTCGGATGTGATCCAAATTCAGGTGGAAAATGCAATATATGATTATGATTAATATTAGTAAAAAATTAGGCTAAAATTCCTTTGCTAAGTTTGGATATGAAACTGCTAAAAAAATGGATATGGAACTGCACTAGCGCCGATTTGGGTAGGGTCGGCCCTCTCTTTAGAGACAGAAGCCGACCATAGCGACTGCATTGCAAACTACTGCTTCCGTCCGAGCAGTAAACTTATGCCCAAAATACTACATTTTACCCGATGCATATCCGATGCATTTATTATTGTAAATTAGGCCTAGGCTAAACTACATCGGTTCCACTTACCAGATTGACTGTATGATACGTTTAAGGGTCTTTTTTCCGGATTTACTTCGCCGAAATTGAGCTCCGTGTTGAAATTCTTGCAGCCGTATTTTAAACTGTTAGTGCGCATGAAGGAAGATGACGTCGTCCATTGACAGTGTCAGTAGATTTTTCCTTGGTTCTTAATCTTTTTTTTTTATTGGTGTAGGCCTATGTGTGATCCCCATTTGAGGAGGAAATGCTTAAAGAACAAGTCCACTCCAAAAATAACTTGCCTTTAATAAAACCAGAAAAATCAGACAAACCAACCAAAAAAAGTTTGAGCAAAATCGGATAACTAATAAGAAAGTTATGAATTTTTGAAAAAGTATGTAAAACTAAAAAACAATGGAAATCACTACACAAATTGCCGATTTGGTTATCAGTTTGTGACGTCATGTCCTCACTATTTGTCAATTGCTTTATATAGTTTAATCCCATTAATTTCCCTTTTTATCCCCCAAAACTTGATTTCCCCATGTATTAGCCCAGGTTATATAATTTGTATCATATAATATTGCTTGCATGACATTTCACAAAATTTGTTATGAACTTTGAAGAATTGATACTATTTTCTGAATATTGTATATTCATAATTATTGATTTTTATATAAATAGTTTATCAGAATTCACATTTTTCATGATTTAACTGGAAAAAAATTACTCTATATTAGTGCATCCACACAAAAACATATTACTATCAATCTAACTTGGATGCTGGTGTGAAGAAATAAGATTCTTAGGGGAAAAATAGGAAATTTATATTATCAATATAAAGAAAATAATTAGTGGATAGTGAGGACCATACGTCACAGATTCATGAGTGAGTTGCCAATTTGTGTAGTGATTTTCAATGTTTTTTATGTCATTAAAAATTCATAACTTTCTTATTAGTAATCTAATTCTGCTCAAACTTTTTTTGATTGGTTTGTCTGATTTTTCTGGTTCTATTTAAAGTCAGTTATTTTTGGAGTGGACTTGGCCTTTAAAGGTATTACAAAGTTTTGGTACGGGGTCATGAATTTGGTTCAAATGAACATATACGTGCCTTCACGGTTGATTCAGTACCGCAAAGCATGCCGGGACAGATTACTAGTACGGCAGGAGATTTTCACCTTCGCCGCGATCAGCTGTTCCATTGCCAACAATGGGATTGTTATCCTGTCGAATCAACATGACATCATAATCTTGTACAGGATATCTGTTATTCTGCAGTGATTTTCTTTCATTCCAGTATCATTTGTACGATAATAAACCAAAGTCTGTGATTATGTGTGTTATGACGATCCTTCAACCTAAAACATGAATGTTTAGCAGCTTAAAAAGGCAAACCACCGACCCAAACTTCACACACACACATTTGAACATATGGGACTACATATTCATACCAAGGAACCCACTCTCATTAGCCCACTTTACTGTATTATCAGCTTTATTTTTTGAAGGATCGTCATAACAATACACAATCACAAACTTTGGTTTCTTACTGTACAAATGATACTGGAATGAAAGAAAATCACTGCAGAATAACGCATCCTGTACAAGATTATGATGTTGATTCGACGGGATAATAATCCCGTTGTTGGCAATGGAACAGCTGATTGCGGCGAAGGTGAAAATCTCCTGCCGTACTAGTAATCTGTCCCGGCATGCTTCGCGGTGAAACAACCGTGAAGGCAGGTATTGGAAGCATATGCGATTTTACAATATTCAATGATCGTTGTCGCGGTTGAAATTGAGTCTAAAGTAATGAAATTGTAAATTATAAACTCTTTATGTTGTATAGCGCCCTCTCAAGACTGATATTATTTTAGCTTTAAAACAATGTTTTTTTTACTACAATCGACTGATTTGCTATTCCCATTTGGAAATTATATATCAGAACTGCATATTCTGAGATTTTCATGGTTGCAGCTACCATGGAATGGCCTTAGGTGCTATTTGAAATATTTGAAATTTACCGGGAGCACCGGTAAATTTTGATTATCAAATTGTTATAGGGGCTAAATTTTTTAGTGCTTATAATACATCCACAGGGGCATCCGAATATCCCAAAACTTGCATAACCTTTAACACTGTTCAAAATATTAAAAAAATACTCTACAACTTGATTGTATAGGAAATCAAGGAGGTGGGGCCGTTGGGGTATCTTTTGCACTGTCTATGTGATCTTGAAAAGTGGAACTAGCCATTGTGACTGGACAAAAAAATTAGTCTGTTGAGTGTTACGCATTATTATAAAATGTGTAACCATTGGTCGTTGTCCACTGGAGTGCATCGTTATCAAATGATTACTTTTTTATGATTATAATATCATTACTTTAAACAGATCAAAGGGATCCACAGAAGAGGAGAGTGAAACCAGTTGATCATCATCTTCTGCAGTTAGACTTTGGCTTGAGTGATAGTGACAGTGATAGTGACTTTGAAGTGAAGGGAGATCATGAAAGTGGTAAATATTCATTTGTTTTCATTATGATATATTTATCACACATGTGCAGGAGACTTTAACTAGAGTGCGCCTATTTTCTTCCCCCAAAATGACTTTTCGTTTGACCTATCACATCTCAAAACCTATCATTGACATCCTATGTTTAATATGGAAAACACCTTGTACCTTGTAGAAAATCAACATAGATGTTCCAAATTGAGTGATGACTGTGTTATATCTATTCTCTAACATATGTGATCTTGCATGTCAGCTGGAATTCAAAGATGGCCCAAGATAATAAAAAAAAAGAGTCATCCAGGAGTTCTCCAGTCATGCCTCCATTCAAGATACAAATCAGATTTATGGAATTTCTGATGTGATATGATTTTGAATCTTTCTCTTAGATTCAGGAGGATCACACGGAGATGGAGGTGTTGGCAGTAGTGACGAAGATAATGATGATGATGGTGATGAAGATGAAAGTGATGAGAACAGTGGCATCAGCGACCTGGACAAGGGATCGTCAGAGAGCGAGACTGAGGAGAAGCTAACGGTTGATCAGATGATTGCAAAAGCTAAGAAAACGAAAGGGCATTGTCAGTCAGTAAGTCATGATTGAGGAAAAAAAAATTAGATGTACTGTTCATTAGCTTGCTCTTTTACTGTCTATAGATCTGTTTGTTTGTCTCTCTCTCTCTCTCTCTCTCTCTCTGTCTATCTGTCTCTCTCTCTGTCTATCTGTCTCTCTCTCTATCTGTCTCTGTGTTTGTGTGTGTCTCTCTCTACGCCTCCATCACTCCTTCTCATTCTCTATTTATCTCTCTCTTTTTCTCCCTATCCCCTCTATTGTCTTTTTGTAGTATTTATATATATGAATAAAATGTTGTGAATTGTATTTCCACAAAAAAAGCAAACAATTTTACCCATATGATATAAGGAGAGGGTTGTTAGATTCCATGTGCAGAAGGCCATAATGCACAGACACCAGACTTGGTGGAAATACCATTAATGGATGTACAAGTCTGCACACAGCAAACCCGTAGTCCTATCAAGATATACCCCCAGTCTTTTGGAAGGTGAGGGAAAGAAAGATAATGATTTTACCTACATAAGGCTATTGGTCATAAAACTGAAGGCTAATCCTGTTGATTGACAACACCTGTTATTGGGTAAACACCCAAATGGTGTCGAATTCCCCATGAGAGCCCACTCCTATGCATCTTTAAATAACAAGCAAACCAACATTTACTCAGATATGAGTTTGATTTACCCAAAAATACCTACCATTCGAAAGAAAACCTCCTTAGGTTACAAACGATGTATCTGAAATAGGTAAACATTGATTCGTTTGCTCCTTTACTTTCTTCCAATACCACACTTAATGTTTAAAAAAATTATTTTAATAATAATGATATGATAATAGGCATTTGTATTGTGCCATCAATATTTTAATCAATCTTTTAGTCTGTTTGTCACAGTGTATAAAACTGTCATCATCTGATATTTGTATGTTCCTCCCTCCCCCCCTCCCCACCCCCTTCTATATATCCAGCCAAAATCGGAGAACAGATCTGGAGACAAATTAAAGATAGTGATTTGTTGTGTGTGTCTTGGAGAAAACAGGTAAGCACAAGTCTTTTCTCATTTGGATGAAAATAAGGCTGTTAAGAATTCCTTCATATCTTTGTATACACAGTGAAACCTGTAGATAAAGACCACTTAAAGCCCCACTGCACTACTTGTAGCTACTTGCTCCCTCTATATAGCAAACAATGCCTAAGCATGTTGTTAATTGTTAATTGAGAGCTCAGTTGATGAGATAACAACCTATCATTGACCATGCTGGCAGTTCTAATCCCTCCTGGTCAAACTAGTGCAGACAGGCTTTAAGGGAGACAAGAAATGTGGTCTCTACAGGCTTGCGGTCTTTATTTACAGGTTAATTTAATGCATGTTATAAACTTTTAATGTAAATCTATATTCAAGAGAAACAGAAAATGTGGTCTTCACAGATAGGTGGTCGCTAAAGCATGTTTGACTGCATTTGATTTTGCTTCTACTGCCATTTAATTTTTTTTTCTTCAAATGTTGAAGAAAAAAAATTAAACTATCATCTTCAATTTATGTAGAACATGTAGACTTCCATCATTATTATTCAATAAGTCTTTAAATCCTAAGTTGATAGTCGTGTGGTATTTATTAGTCATCAACCAATGACAACATTATAAATCATAGTTCTATAATTATTACATGCATGCATGTAGGCGATAAAGATATATCTGAGAGATTGTAATAATCTCACAGTTCTTGAAAATGTCACAGTGATTATTTTTAATACTCACATACAGCTATGAAAACTTGTTTGCCGTACTTGATTTTTACAAAATATTTTTTTGGGTAGAATTATTTCATTTATGTCATGTGTTGGGAGTATTAACACATAATTTCTTACCATCAATCCTAAAAGGTGCCTGTGGGAATATTTATATTACATTGACTGGGCTTGAGGGGTATATCATAAATATTGACCAAGCTAAGATCATATTGCCCCGAGTCGAAAGACGAGGGCAATATGGTCTTAGCGCGGTCAATATTTATGATGTACCCAAAGAAGCCAAGTCAATATAATTATTATTACCTATCCCCCTCTATAAAGCATTTTTTTTAAACAAATGATATACAAATTTGGTATCAAGCATGATTACTCACCATGTATGCATGTATTTCCCCACTCATGTCCAGAGATGAAAATGTCATTGTGACGTAAATTGTTACCGCGTGTATACACTTTAACGCCTACACAATACTGCGCGTATGCACTTTAATAAATGCGCACTGACAAGAAAGAGTGGAATATGGCTGAATATTGCCCTCTGATTTAGTACAGGGGTCTACGGGGAAAACCCGGTAGAGGGCAATATGGCAAATATTGCCCGCTCCGGTTTCGTATTCGGAGCAGCGTACAAAATACGACTTTATATTTAGCAGCTAGAATGCCTTGTATAGGTAATAATCATCATTATTTTTTGGCTTATTGACGTAAATAAATTGTGTATTTCTTCTCACTTGTAGCGAAGACACGGATGAGATTGTGGAGTGTGACATGTGTGGGGTCCCAGTCCATGAAGGTGAGTAAAACTTGGCAAATATTCCTCATCATTGAGCTTATTTCAGCCATATTTGTAACATTGTGAACAGCCTTAAAACATAATCAGCAGAAAAATATTAACTATTTTATGGGCAAATCATATAATTGGGAAGTGGGGGTATGGACCTTAAAGAGTAGCTTTATGGAACAAAAAAATCACATGCATACTCACTGATCTGTGTGCAATAAGATACAGAAAAGTAAGAGCACTATGCTTACATTAGATGAGGGAAGGAGTAGTTCCTGGATTACTTGTAGAGTTACTCATTTAATATTAACCCTAGGATAACACAGGTTTGGGTCAATGGACAATACAGATTATACCCGAATCAAATTTTATCCACCTGAAGGCAAGCATTTCTCCTAAAGCTTGCCTTTGCTTTCATATCAAGATTTGTACACCTGTGTACATGTAGGTTAAATTGCTTGGTATCCTCATGGATAAAAGAAAGAGATGTCTCTAGTTAATCCCTCTTTGGTAGTAACATGAGGAGTTGTAAGAACGAGCTTAGGCAGAAATATTTGAGCAACAAAGAATACCTAATGATAATAAAAAATAGTCGCTTTTCATTCTGTTTGTTGTATGTTTATTCATGTACAGGAAAACTGTTAATTTAAGAGCATTGATTTGATCACTTTTCTATAATTATGTAGGGACATGCGTTACACATCAGTGTATTCATGTATTCATGATGCAAGTCAAGTAACCCTACCATAACACGTCTGTATTCCTACCAGGTTGCTATGGTGAGAACCAGAGTGATGCGGACTCAACATCCAGTAATCAGACTGCAAGCTCCACAGAGCCGTGGTTCTGTGACCCATGTAAAGCTGGAGTCCTCAATCCTGTAAGTTTCAAACTTTTTATAAAACAGAAACATAAGTGCTGTCTCGCTTAGCAGGAAAAGATGATGTTATGAAGTATTCCAGCCTTTGCTTTGATAAATTGTCTTTTGGAAATTGCAGGAGGAGACTGATTAAGTCCATTTATCATGCCTACCTGCATTGAGCTGCATGTATCAATTCTCCTGGTGGGGGGTCGGAGAATTGCATGAAGAATAGAAGCCTTTGTAAATTACTTCTTTTTATTTCGACATGATGTATTGAAAATGATTTGTATTCTTGCAAAATCTTGCTCATCTGAAAAGGGAGGATAGGGATCTGTGGATTTTCTTTTTTTATTTAAAGAGAAAGGTTTAATATAAGCCTTGTAGATGTATACAAAACCTCATTCAGATTTTTTTTTTAAAGACATTTTTCATAGTAATATGAATAATTTAGGCTTAAATAATCCAGATGAGAAGAGGAATCAGTTTATATTTGCCTTGATAGAATAGTTTGTGCTTTCAAGTATACCTTCTCTATAAAAAAATAATTTCCCCCTTCCCTTCTGCTTCTTTGGAGTGTTTAATCATATTGAATCATCATTTTATTGCAAATTTAGGCACTTTTATTAAATGAGTCCATCTGTTTGAAAGAATTATGATCTGTCCTTTGTTAATACCAGACATGTGAGTTATGTCCTAATCTTGGAGGAGCATTCAAGGAAACAGATGCTGGGAGGTGAGTTTGCTACTGTAGATTTGGTATCATCAAAGAACAGATATTGATATTGAAGTGTATTATGAAGGTCATAATTAAGGAATCCAGTACCGTGAAGTTTTTTTACTCCAATGCCTGTTGCCCGTTATAACATACTAAGGAAAGGGTTTGCATTGTTCTTGTAAGTTGCATCATCAAATATTATAACATCAGATATTGAGCTAAATCCAGTGGTCTTATGTTCTGTATGCGGAGAAAACAAAATAGTTTGATATCAATACTTGTCCCACTATTGTCTATAACCGTGACAGAGTCATAGTCATCCTTTTTTTATTTGCAGTAAAAGCCGCAAATTATCTAAAGGCCACAAGGCATTTGTTATTAATTTTTTTAATCGGCTACAATACATGTCCATGCCTCTCTTAAAATGACTTTGCATAAGGCCATATTTGTTGTACCCCTTTGCTTTCAGACGATATATTTTGGCATTTGCGTTCCTCTGACAGGCCAAATAAGAGCCCCTAATTTTAAATGATATACTAGGCCTGATTTTTTTTTTAATGTATCTTTTTCCCATGTAACTGATCTTTGGTTTATCTTCTTGATTTGGCTACATCATTTGTGGTAGATGGGTCCATGTTGTTTGCGCCCTCTATGTTCCTGGGGTTGCATTTTCGGATGTTGCCAAGCTGAGATGGGTCACTCTGTCCGAGATGGCACCTGCAAAGTGGGGAGCAAAGGTACGTACAACAATTGGCTGTTACTGATGGACCCGTTAGCCATGCATTTTGAAGAAAACCTTTCACAAATTTTACCTATCATCATTCTCAAGATATGTCATTATGTATTTGTATGAACTGATATTTCTAGTTGCAATGTCTAAACCTTTGTTGTAGCCTTTCATCTCGTACTGTAATTGTGTATACTGTACCTTACGTTGATGCAGACTATATGTATGTCTTCCTGGTTTTTAAATGGATCTGTACTGATTTTCTTTTGCAGTCATGTAGCTACTGTGAAGATGAGAGATTTAGTCTAACAGGAGTAGCTATCAGCTGTGATGCAGGGATGTGTAGAAACTTCTTCCATGTCACATGGTGAGTTCTCCTCCTTTTTATTTCTCCTGTCCAATCACTCCACTGGATCTTGGTATGGTTTGGTTTCACATGATAGAAAAATGAAGTTTGTGTCACAAGAACTATAAAAGAATTATGGTCATGAAGCTTCACTTTTGCAATCAATGCCATAATTGTGATGAATAATTGTGTATATAATTTCAGTTAATTCTTATGGTCATATGTATGTTATGAAGTAAAAATGATTGATAGTATTCCTTTTCCTAATTACGTTCTTGTATTTGAAACCATATTATATCATTCCAGTGTATTGACTAAAAGAAATATAATATTATATCATGTTGTACATGTATGTTCTTACAGTGGTCAGAGAGAAGGACTGTTATCAGAGGCTTCACCTGATGAGGTACGTGCTCCACATATAAATATCACAAAATTCATTTGTAATACGATAAGTCAATGTGATAGGATATGCATTAATTTATTTCATTCAAAATTTTGAAACATGTACAAAAATAATTGTTGTTGATATAAAAACACCATTGAGGTTTAATGTTTCTATATTTATGGTCATATACAGGGGCTTATACCCAAGTATTCTAAGCCTCATTTCTTAATTGGTTAAAAATAACAGACAAACCATTGCATTCATAACGTATACCTACCCTTGTTACTTCAAACTGCATTCAGCTATAGTGCGATTGTCTCTTTTGCACTCTTTGAACCAGGAGATAGCCGATCCATTCTATGCGTACTGCAAGCTTCATGTTGAGAAGGGTATCCGACGTTACAAGCGTCAGAACTGGCTTGCTATCCAGTCTAATCAGAAGAAAGCAAGCTCCGTCAATCAGCGTCTAGCTGCCCTGCCAGATAGAGTTCATGCCAAGTTCCTCAGGTGGGCTTCTCAGTGTGGCAAGAAGATACAGTGGGTGGTATTCTCGAAAGCGGACTAACTTTAGTCCATGGTTTAATCCTCCGACTAAGTATGGAATGCTAAGTGTCCATGTGAATATGTTTTTGAATAATTTAATCTGTCACTAAATTAAAATAAAATGTAATAACACAATTAATAAACAACAATATAACTATATAATAATTATGCTATCATGGTAATTTAGGGACATATCAAATTATTCAAAAAATATATTCATATGGACGCTTGGCATTCCATACTTAGTCGGAGGATTAAACCATGGACTAAAGTTAGTCCGCTTTCGAGAATACCCCCCAGTATTTCCATCTTCAAAAGATAATGGACACTATCCTGTGGAACTGTTATTTTGAAATAAAAGCAAGAGATTGTGCAGTTGTTTTGAATTTCTCTGGCTTCATAATTGTTTTTGGCCTAATGAAAAAAGTGATTAAGTTATTCCAATTTCGACTCTCTGTTTCAGATGCAGAAATGTAACTGTATTTTTATTTAATCCTTGATTGCATCCTGAAATTATGAGCATACATTTCATAGTATCATGTGTGCCTTATTATTTTGTGAGAATATGGAAAGAAACATCATTATTTATTTTTTCCCCTCTGTCTGGTATTTAAAACTAGTACAGCTATAGCTACAAGAAACCTTGTGGTTTGTAATAGGTACAAGGGTTGACAACTTGACATGGCCAGTCGTTACCCTTTGTCCCTTTGTCAGAATTTATCTCAAAACATTTCATGGAATCATTCTTTATTTACCAGCATACCAAATATTCAATACAGCTTATCCACATGAAATCTTTTTGATTTGAGATTATCCATCCATCCATCCCTGCTTCTCTGTCAGCTCATGTGTTATGATGATTAACTCACACCAATGATCACTGTGTCTGACTGTTTGTTAATTCTCAAGCTTTCATTTGTCTTCACCAACCACCAAGTAGGTTTCAGGACCAGTACAAGGCTATGAGGAGGTTGAAGCCAGACCCCTGGGTACCCCCAGAGAAGGTCCCTCGTGCCCTCACTACCAGTGCCTCGGCCTGCAGACGTCTCATGCGTAAGGCCGAGCTGATGGGCTTTACCGTGGATAGTATGAGGGCAGCTCACGTCAGACACAAGAGCAGTCAACAGGTCAGCAGAAAGTGGCATATCCCTCCAGCATTCTCAGCCGAGTTTGTCAACTACTGTATAGGTGAGAGTCAGCTTTGGTATGCCAGGGCGCTTTCAGGAAGAAAAAGAAAAAATTCTATATCGTCTATTTTTTTAGTGTTGTGTATTTCTGAAAAAGATCAGAGGGAAACATGTAGTGGTACACTTAATCACACACCAGTCAATTATACTGGGAGGAGAGAGATGCAGGACACAGTGATTAAGTTCACCTTTTCCCCTTCTTAGTCACAGGTGACATCAAATAGAATAAACAGTCATTTTAAAAAATATGGCTTTGCAAATATATCAATCCCAAAAATGTGCATGATGTTATTGCAATTAATATTGGTTGCAATAAATCAAGGGCTAATAGAGGAATTGTATATTTATCATACCTTCAATTCAATTGCAGTTTTAAAAGAGGTCCCCTTACCAAATTGATGTCAAACATTTTGACAAAGACCAAATGTGATATTTATAATAGGAATTTTTATATAAATTATAGAACTTGCACATAGGTTTCCAAAGAGAAGACAAAAACGGAAAACATCTTGGATTATGGATTTCTTTTTCTCTCTCCCTTGATGTATAGATCGAGATGAGAGGATGAATAATCTGAAGTCTCGTCTCAGTGATTTGATGAAGCATAGTGAGAAGCTCCAATCCCTTGAAAGTCAGTTACGCCGCAAGTATGATGGGGTAAGTACAGTCAAACTTACTTTAGCAACCACATTTATAGAAAGAACACCTGTCTATAAAGACCACAAATTTCTTTTTCTTTGAAACAGTGTTTCTTATTGAAACGTGTATAAAGGGAAACCTGTATAGAAAGACAACCAGCTTATAGTGACCACTTTTTGGGCCTCACTTTAGTGGTCTTTCAATATAGATTTTACCTTATCATTAGTACCATGATGCAATGATTGCTTTCTCACCTTATCCTTCTGGTCATCAAATGAGTCGATATAGATAATGTAGTCAAATTTTTCTAATGCAGGTTATTCACAGATAGTAGTTCTCAAAATTGCAACTTTCACCTTTTTATTTGCTGTTGACTTTATTTGTGAATTTCAATAGAACTTGTAACTGTCCAAAATGATATGCCAGCAAAAGAACATTAACAAAAAAGTGACATGATTCAATTCTTTGTTTTTTTGCTATTATAATCTTAATGTACCTGTCATGAAATGTGTTCAGTGAGAAAAGCAATTTAAACATTGTTAAATTTATTGATTTAATGTGTATTTATTCATTTGTTTACATGTATGATATTGAATCCAAAAGCAAAGGAGAACCAATTAATTTTATGCAACGTTGAGTGACCAAGATGTTTTCCTTGTAGAAAAAATGTTCTGCCTGTGGAATAGCGGGTTTTATTGTAAATGTTATTATATTCATCATCTCAATCTTGTTTCATCATTTACATCAGCTATCGGTACAAGTAGCAGAAATGCGATCATGTCAAGCCGAGAGTCGTGGGGAAGTAGAAGCCATGTGGAAGACACTGGGCACGTTGGCAGGCAAGAAGCTACAGCAGCCTCAAGTCCTTAGCCTTCCTCGAATTCGGAAAACACCAACCAAGAGAGAAGAAAAAGAAGAGCTGAAGTCTCCAGGTGTTATTCATCTGTAATTATTAATTCTTTCTATTTTTCATCTTCCTGTCCTAATGCCATTATACCTTCACTATGTGTCCCCCCTTTAGTGTATAGCAATGCTCATGAGGTTAGTTTGCTCTTGCGTTTCATGATCTTCCTCTCATTTCTACTATCTCTCCTTCTCTATCCCTCTCTTGTCTCTTCTTCCTGCCTCTCATTCATATACATTGTCTTCCCCTCCTTTCCGTATCTTCAACCGTACACCACATTCCTGTGATATTTCCTCATATCCCATCCGTTCACACAGCTAACTCTCTTCTCATCTCTACATCTGCAATTTATGGCATGAGAAACGGACATTATTTGTCCATTGAAAATGGAGAAATACTAAACAAAGTGGAAGTCGAGTGATTTATTTATATCTTGTGTGAAGAATGTGTGTATTTAATAAGTGCAGGCATTCATGTATTAATCATTCTCTCATCTCTGTTTATTACATGTGTTGTCATGTGAATGGAAGAGAGAATTAATTGTACAAGTCTCTGAAACATGTGATTATTATTATCAAGTATTTGGCATTACCTGGCATTACCTGTGCCTGCGAGGTGAAAGGCGATTTGAATCACTGTAATCCTGGGGCTCTCCTCCCGCTTTTACTGATTGGGGATGCAGGTGGACCACTATACAGGGGTTTTACCCTACTCTTCTACGAATAGTGCATTGGGTTCTTAACATGCAGATATGGTGATTCTCCTCTACACGGGGCCTCTGTTTAACTTCCTATCATACCCTTTTCAAACTGGTTCTATCGGAGTCACACCGATGAAAATACCGATTGAATTTTCCTTATGTAAACAAAGGTGAAACCGCCGTTTTCCCCGCTGTCGCTTTCATACTGCCGGTGAAATTCACTCGCTATGGCGAGCTCTCGCCGGAAGTGAAGAATTATTGGGCAATCGCTGTTAGCTGCTGGCGCACGTTTTTTTTATTCGGCAGACAGTGCAGTGCATGCGCAGCTCAGCTAGCTAGCTATATAATTTTACGATGCAACGGTAGCGAAAGTTTACATAAAGTCAGTGAAAGCGAAACAGCATGTGCGATAAACAAAAATCCATTCTACTTTCATTACATTTGTTATTAATCAGTTTTAAATATTGTTTTGTTCACCATTTGGTCTAAGAAATATATAATTGTGAATAAATATATTATCATAACGATATATAATAATTTTTGTTTTTTAACAAAGCTTATCAGTAATGTAAAATAAAAATAAAAACGAATCTATTTAAGCCCGCACCCCATCTCGCTAGCATGCATGCAAGCATGTTCAACAAAATGTCAACAAACACAGCTGGTTAAAACGCGCGTATACTGCGACCTTTGACCTTTTTCATCGCTGTTTTAATCGCTGTTTTCTCCCGAATGCATTCACAGTGGCTGTTTCATCGGTGTCACACCGATAGAAAGAGAATTTCTCCTGCTCTTGAGCAGGAGAATTTAATCGCCTATTTCTCTTCTTTTCATCGGCTATTTAATTGGCTTTTTCTCCTCTGTACCTTTCAAACTGGCAGTTTCATCGGATGCGTCCGGATGCATCCGATGAAAATCAGGCCAGTTTGAAAAGAGTATCAGACAGAGTGTTTTCCACTTTAGCATAGCCTGCGACTATGAAACGGGGGAGGGGCTCGTTGACACACAACGCATGCTTCAGTCATCTGCCTTGGGTGGATTTGAACCCACAATCTTTGCCTCCTTAATTAAGTATCAAATGTTCTATGACGTTCACATTTGTTGAATTATCTTACAGGTGTGGCATATGTGAACAGTCCCATGACCAGCATCTGCTAGTGCTGTGTGATATCTGTAAGAAGTATTACCACATGGGTTGTTTGGAGCCGCCACTAACACGCCTACCAAAGAAAAGTGCTTTCAGTGTTTGGTGAGTAATATTTTCCTTTCAAAATTTAAGATGAGAACATATGATGTAAACTATACAGGCTTCTTCACGTATGCTTCTGTAAACCACCGTTTTGTTTTGTTTGTTATTCCCTCGCCGACGAAGTCGGAGGGGATATAGAAACGCTGCTGTCCGTCCTTCCTTCCGTGCTTCCGTTCTTCCTTCCGTTCGTAACAAATTTGGTTTTCGATCGATAACTTTAGTAATGTTTGACGGATTTTCATGAAATTTGATATGAAGGTACTTGGTATCAAAATACAGGCTAAGTTCGATTTCAGAGTATGTGGGTCAAAGGTCAAAGGTCATAGCTCATTAAATATGCGAATCTGGTTTCTGCTCGGTAACTTTAGTAATGTTTGACGGATTTTAATGAAATTTGATATGAAGGTACATGGTATCAAAACACAGCCTAAGTTCGATTTCGGAGTATGTAGGTCAAAGGTCATAGCTCATTAAATATGCGAATCTGGTTTCCGTTCGATAACTTTAGTAATAATGCTAAATATATTACTCATTGCGGATGTAGTTTCGAAAATAATATCGCTAGTGATATTCGTTTGTCTCGCAATGTGGTCAATAAGAGATCTAAAAGATCACGACGTTTCATGCGCCGCAACGCGTCAGGTGATAAAAACTAATGTAAGCAAGGGTGTTTTATACCCTACGGGAGGACCGGCGCGGCGGTCAGTAATTCAATCGATAATTGGAACAATAACGCACAAGGCCTATTGGCCGATGCACACGGTGCTCGACCAATTAGCAGGCCGCTGGTTCGGCTAATTATGCTCAAGGCCTAATGGTCGAGCCGAACCATCAGCCTGCTGATTGGTCGACGCACACGGTGCTCGGCCAATAGGCCTTGTGCGTTATTGTTATTGTGCGTTATTGCGTTATTGACCGCCGCACCGGTCCTCCCGTAGAGTATAAAACACCCTTGCTTACATTAGTTTTTATCACCTGACGAAGTGTTGCAGTGGGGCACAAAACGTCGTGATCTTTTAGATCCCTTATTGACCACATTGCGAGACAAACGAATATCACTAGCGATATTATTTTCGAAACTTTAGTAATGTTTGACGGATTTTAATGAAATTTGATATGAAGGTACATGGTATCAAAACACAGCCTAAGTTCGATTTCGGAGTATGTAGGTCAAAGGTCATAGCTCATTAAATATGCAAAAACACCTAATTATATATGTGAAAATGTGGTTAACTTCCTCGCCTAGTAATACCTGTATAATAGTATAGTCTAATGGAGGTAACTTGTTCTGACGTATATAGGCCATTTGTACCCTGCGAGGGGATGCTACGCTTTGCGTTGACTTTTCTAGTTTTGTTTTGTGTGTGTATGTGTTTGAAATGAATGACAAGAGAGGACGAAAATAAGGAGGTGCGTGCAACAAAGGTCCTAAGCGTACTCTGTTCTGCATGTGTCGTAAGATACAAAAATGAGAAGCGCAGTATGCTGAGAAAAAAAAAAGGAAAAAAAAGTAAGGTGTGGGGTTTTACCCGCAGCATACATGTATGTCAATGAGACTTGTTTGATAAGAAAAAGTATTTTTATTTGATATTGGATGGTCTTAAGGTTAAGGAAATATTTTACGACCTATGCCGAAATATGGAAAGTGTCAGAGATGAGTTCATTGGTGTTTGGACTTTTCAAATGTAAACAGTAATATATCCTCAATTAGCAAAATTTAGATGTTATAGTCTTCTTATTGTAGTAATATCAGTTTTTAGGCTTAGTATCAAATTCTGTACTTTGATGTGTAAACCTATTTTCCAACTCTGTCTTGGTTTTATTTATTTTTCATGAATGCACCAAGCTTATTGCACAATATTGAAGCAATGTTTGAAATAATGTGCATCATTGAGAAAAAATATTGGTCGAGAATGCAAAAATTCTCAAATGATGCTATTTGTCTAATCTTTGTATTCTCTAATACTTAGAATGCCATTGGCTATTTGAGGATTATCACTTGTAGATCAATCTTGTAAAAAGAAAAAAAGTTTGTGGTATTCAATTTTGTTAAAAGCATTTTTATGTCAACTCCCATATGTATAGTGAGTACAACTTTCAAAAATTCTTGAATTTCGTAATGTTTGTCTGATTTCATTTAAACTTTCACCAATCTGCTTCTCTGTTTTTCTGCCTTATTTTAGAGCAATTTGCTATTAAGGTTGGATTTCCCTTTGAGAGTAGAGCTGAAGAAAGTGATTATATACTAACTTGTAGACACTACTTGTAATGTGTTTTATATCTCCAGGCAATGTTCTGAGTGTGTTAGTAGTAGCAGTGATGAGAGTGATGCAGAAGAAAGCAAGGAAGTGGAGGAAGAGCCGAGACGTAAGAGACGGATCATCAAGGAACCCCTCAAGTTTACCACTCAGTACCCAGACTTCCTGTCTACCAAAAGGGTGAGAAATCAAGCTCAACTCCAATTAGAAAGAGAAGAAAAAAATGGGAGTGGTGTGCCATTTAGCTCTGGAAAGCTAAAAAAAGATGTCTAGAATACTGAAAAAGAGCTCTGGTTTAAAAATTTTAATTTAAAAAAGACATAAAACCAATATGATGAAATCATGCTTGTAGTGTAGAAAATACACTGAGAGCTCCCGTAAACAAATATGTTTTGTTTACATTGTTTTTTTTTACAGTGTATTGTTTTCACTGCTCGAATCACCTCTGAATATTGACCTATTTTCTGGATCCAGAACATTCAATTTCAAGAAATATGAAATTATAAGGTTAAATCAACTTTCAAGAAAATTTTGTTTATATTGTAGCCATGTGAGATTTAGTAATGGAAATGTGTCTGAAAGCAATACTTCTAAATACAACTGTTTGTTCTCCTTTCTATTAGAGGAGATAGTTGTGACATTCTTGGTCCCACTTTGATCCTTTCTTCTGATTTATATGAAATGTCATTTGCTTCTCTAATATTTTATTTGAAGTAATTGAGTTAATGTGATTGAAACTGGGTACCCATGTGAGTGAATTGAACATTTTTTCAGGGCAGGGGATGAGCCATATAAAAAAACCTTTCTCAAATTGCAGATGCAGCATGCATGTATAATACAAACATGTATGTCTGAGAGTTATATACAGTCATACCTGTATGGAAAGACTGCCCAAGTGGTCTTTACAAACAGGGGGTCTTTCTATACAGGTACTTGCTAAAGTACGTTTGACTGTACATATGAGATGAGATACAAGGTGATGTTCTTGAATTGAGGGTACAAAAATAACATTGCAAGAATTACCATGTGAATGACTCAAGTCATGATAATCTCTCTACTTTTAATTCTAGGTTACCAAACCAAAGGGTAAAGGAAGGAGTAAGATGGCAACAAAGAGGAAGCAGACCAAGACAGATCCTACTGATGATGTGGTAAGTTTTCACATTTTAATTGTTGCATCACCCATCTTCTTTAAAGCCCTCTGTGTATCTTGCTGATATCAGCCCTGATCCTGACATTTAGAGATCATGGATCGGGGGGCTGTTGCCTTGAGATAAAAGCTTTAAAAGATTTTTAAAATCATTGCATTCCTAGAAATAATCCAGTATTTCTTGGTGGGACCATGGGTTTACTGTGTGCAAGACTTGTACAACCATTAATAGTATTTCCACCAAGACAGGTGGAATTATGTGTAATTCTGACCTTATGGAAACAGACGACCATCTCCCTGTAATGGGGATTGTTAGTAATGTTGTGTCATGTCAGGTATTGGGGATCTACCTGGAGTCAATTTGTTTAGTTCCTCCTTGTCTTCTGAGTCACTAGCAGTAATAACTAATAAGTGTTTGTTAGTTTCTTCGTCTTGTTATTTTGCTTTTGTTTTTGTTATCAATTGTAAGTGATATTCATATTGGTAATTCAGTCTGTCATCACACTCAATATGTGTTTACTTTGTCTTACAGCAGCTTGATCCAGCACCAAAGGCCAGAAGAAAATCAAGGTGATGGACTTCATTGCAGGACTTGTTGTTGATGTAGCTTACAGGTGGTAGTGACATGATCTAGGTATTTTCATAATGATTAGAAGGTACTAACCATGAAGAAAAAATGTAGGGAAAATGTGAAGCAATCATGGTAATTTCATTTTGATTTTTCAAATATCATTTTCCTTTATGTTTTGCAGGGTTGTAGATATTGTCTTGTCTTTCTTATTGTGTACCCTTTTTTGTGCATTCAACTCCAAAGTAAGACAGATAGTAGGTAAGGGTGGGAAATCTATTAGGTTCAAATTGTAGTGCACATTTTATCAGAATACAATTTGTCACAGCCTATCAAGTGCCAGGATTTCGAAGTATCAATTATTATTACTTGTTATTTGCTAATAAGTTTTATGAAATGGGCCCAGTAGACCATTGGCCATTAATTACTTTGAAAATTTAAAAATTGTGCATTTTACCAAGAATGCAGTTAATCAGGTTTCTCAAAAATAGGCTGAATGGTTATAGATACCTTCTGTTATGACTTAGTGATGGCTATTTCTGCCACAGGTCTTTTTAAGTTCTATTCTTACCTCTTGGTGCTTTATGATAATTGAAAACTCAAGTGGAAAGTTCATTGCTTTTGAAAACTGTAATCGTAATAGTAGATGTGATGATCATTCAAGATTTATCATGAATTAACAACTCTTGATAAATTATGTTGCATTTATGACTCGACTAAACAGGAATATGAGAATTGAAAGTCTCTGTCATTAATGGTGGAAAAAACTGCAGCATTTTTTAACAGACTGATTTGCTGATGTAGATGGTGAAATAACCAATATGCTATCCTATTGCATTCACTGTTGCTTAGTTTGAAAGTAAACAAAGCATATATTGTTGAATAGGCCTTGGCCTGTTCCTTCTTGCACTTACTTTCAAACTCTAGCTGTAACAGATATTCATCATCAAAATTTCATTGTAATGTTCTGAATTGGGCATTTGATTGTAAATTGTAAACATACATGTAATTAAGTCGATTTTAACATTGTGAAGAATTAAAACGGACTTTTTAGTCTACTTATGTTAGGAGTATTTGATAGAAATACATGTGCAGTGGCTGAATTCTAATATCAAGTACAAAACAATAGATGTGATATTGGAGCACAGAAAGTTATTTTCTGCAATATTAGCTTTTGTCTCGGTTAAAATATTTGTGGCTAGTATGTTAAAGTAGAAAGAAAACATGTTGAAAATGTTCTCTTTATGTTCCACGTATGACAAGTTACATGTGCGGGATATTCTGATGTTCCGTCCATGATTTTTGATGAATTTTAGTGTAAATATGTAAAGGAAACCCCAATTTTAGGCTGTCGGTCATTTTGTCTGAGCCAAAGCACACTGCATTGCAGTTTCACATAGATTTGTGCAAACAGCTGCCTGATTGTCTGACACACGCTGGTGGTATAAGGGACTTTGCATCCTGACTAGGATGTTGAGCATTTTTCACCTCTAATTTGTGTAATATTCCACTGAGAGGGGAAACAATTTAAGGTACCGGTACATCAGTTTAGAATGTTTAGTATCTTGCTGTTTGTCACATTTTGTCAAATCTGAAAAACAGCTTTCAGGCCTTACCAAAACAATGAAATAGCTGTTCGAGGAATTAAATGTCTAGTCGAGACCTGACATAATATTTCTACCATTGTTTTCAATTTAAGTAACGTAGCAAGTGTTATCTATGACCAAGAGGCAAGATCATTGTATTTCAGACAATAGATAAGATCTTAACAAGCTGCTTGTTGGCACTTTAATAAACATATTTTTTAAAATATGTTTACTTCAAACCCACTGTACTGATCTCAAAATACTGAATTCATAGAATTGACTGTTTTTCAGTGAGAGAAGGATGTTTACTGTAAAACCATTAAAGGTAATGCAAAGTTTTGAAATTGGATGGATAGTAATTCTTTAAATTTTTGATATATTTGGATCCCCCCGTGGATGTATTATAAGCACTAAAAAATTTAGCCCCTAAAACACTTCTGCTTTCGAGCACATTGAATAATCAAAATTTACCGGTGCTCCCGGTAAATTTCAAATATTTCAAATAATTGTCGCTTGTTTCATTTTTGTAATTTCTTATTTAAATGATTTTCAGTGATGTTGCTTAAGTGTTATTCTGTTATTAGTTTTACATTTTGTTTTGTTACCATCTTGTAATGTTGAAGGAAAATGGGACATAAATTCCCCTCTTTTATGTACATCTGTGTATGATGTAGATTAGTCATTTTTGCGTTTGTAATTGGTTCATTTATTGTGCCATTAAATCATGCACTTGCCACTAGTACAAATTATTTATTCTGTTTTCTTACAGCAATGGCAGAAATATGGGAGGGGGCATTGAGTGAAAGTGTGAAACCAATTTCCATAAAACATCTCTTCTGAAAAAGCAGTTTCAGAGAAGGGGAGGGGCTGCAAACTTATTTAAAATGTATGTACACAGCAACAAAACAAAAATGAAGTGGAAAAAAAATTGTCAGAAAACGACATGTGTTTATAGTTACAGTCATTTTGTCCAGTACAAGCAATTGCCAAACAGACATAGAGATGTGCTGGGGTTTTTCTCTTTTGACGAGAAAATGATGAGCAATTTGACTTGACAATTATCAATCTACTCTTTCAAACATGTCGATTAGATGTATTCATGTGGGCGTATGGATCTCTATTGTTTGCATCCAGAGAGAGATAGATAAAAAGAATGAGAGGGAGGGAGAGAGAGAGAGAGAGAGAGAGAGAGAGAGAACCAAGCAGTCGGATAGGGATAGAGAGAGAGAGGGGGTGCAAAGTGAAGATAAAGTACAGAGGAAAGAGAATTGCTATGTAGAGATATGATATAGCAAAGGGAGAGTGTGCGAGGATAAGAATATATATACTTCGATGAACATGTTTTGATTAAAGAAATGAAGCAGGTTGAATAGAAGGGAAAATGTACACTGTATTTATATACTTATTAAAGTGACTAACTTGATTAGTTGTCTCTTTTTTTCTTCAAACTTAATACAATCGCAAAGACTATCGAAAACTCAACTTGAAACGGTTTAAATAGCCTTGTCCGTAAGCCTTTGAAATGTGTGAAAATCACAATCCGAACTCGATCTCTATGGGGTTTACAATAAAGTACTGAACTTGCCATCGATTTGGTTTCTTCGATATCATTGTAAAATAGCACATAGGACGCGCTCATCAATATCAATATTTTGTTTCTCCCCTTGTGATGCCGCTTGGTCTTCAGGATCCATATTCACCAGAATTACTTTCGAGTCAACCAGTAGGCCATTTTTAGTAATTTTTAATCAAATTTAATTCATAATTTTTTGTTAAGTGCCTCGTTACAAACCATTTCATTTACCTGTTACGAATCTGTATTTCAAAAGTCAGAATGCCAATTGCATACATTACGTGTTGTTAAGCAGGGCAAGCCATAATGTTTGTCATACCTAGCAACAATTAATGCATGTCATTCGCATTGTGCTAAATTGTGCTAAATTGAATGCACGCAAAATGAATTGGATTTGCAAACTTGCAAAATTGGCCGGGAAAACCTATTTAGGTCATGCAATCCTAAATGCTGTCTTCCACGTCATAGTTGGGTCTGGTGGCTTTGTGTAATAATTTAATAATCCAGTTCAATGACTGATTTAGCATTTAAGGGTCTCACGGTTTTAAAACCCGATTGACTGAAATAAGCCGCAAACAAAAAGACCGTGCCCGTTTAATCATGTGATTTTCCAGTATTGTGTCGTGTTTAAAAAAAAAAAATCCTGGATCCGCCTCTAACTCAATGATTGTCTTGAAATTCCACGTGCTCAACCTAGTTATTAAAGCGTATGCCAAAATGTATGTGTGCTCAACATCGTCATGCAATACTAATAGGCCTATGTCATCTGAAACGTGTAGGAAATAAGTACCAAACAACTACACAATACAAATACCGACTGCAGACGAGTAAGTCAACTCAATGGTCCACAATGATGCAGTCAATGGTGTGAGGAGATTCAATGATTGCTCAACCAGTAGGCCTATTCCGCCAACTGGAAACAAGGAGATTACTAATAGGTGAAAAGGGGAGGTAATAACAATAATTACGAACGTTTTGAAAATATCCCACAGACCTGTAGACCTGGGGACGGTGTAGCACGGGAAGAGGGTGATTACGACTACATGTTCCTCAAATTCCATAATAATAATAGTCAACTATTTAATGCTTACACATGACGCATTTCAACCTAGAGGAGGTTCTCATACAAAAGTAATATACATAATTATACAAACATAAATTATATAGATCAGGGCCCCATCACGTCTTATAAAGAGTTACGATTGATCCAAATCAATCCCCTATCTCTTATGTACATAGTTGCGATTGATATCAACTCTTTTCAAGACGGGGGCCCATTAGTGAACTAATTACAACAATATAAGTGTGTGAATATAAGAACTAAGAAGTTTCTACATTATTAATATTTACGTTCAAATAGAGAGCAGGATTAAATAACAACCAAATCACATAACCATGTATCGGAAGAACAAGCTAGGAAATTAGGGAATGTATTGCAAATCGTAACATAACATTATGTACTGCACTTGAGAAATTTCTCATTATTGTAAGCTATTCGAAACAGGGATCATTTTTACTGTTGCTTGAAAAGCTCTGGACTAGTTTGAGATCTAAATGATTGAGGAAGGATGTTCAATAGGACTTGGCCTGCATGAGCAGGTGTCATTTTATTATTATTACTATTAATAATAATCGACAACGACTTTGTTATAAAACCTATTACGATTTTTGAACCCCAAAAAACACACCCCCAAAAAACTTTATTACCCGTCGAGACAAGATTTACTAATCTAATAATTCGCGGTTATATTTCATTACTTGCAAAAAATAATATAAACACAGTTAGCAATTAGAAAATCAATTTATGTTTTCATTTTGGTGTCATGATTTGGGCGAACTTAAATTTAGATGGATGAAGAAATATCACTGTGTTGGACAATTCCTACTCCTGTGGGTATATAGTCACATTGTATAAATAAAAATCTCCTTTGGTTCATGAAAAGTAATAATTTCACCTCCTTCCTGACGATTGAAAAAAATTCTTCAGAAATCTTAAATGGATCTCATCGCTGAATCACTATATGCACAAGCACGCGAGTCTGTGGTCAACCAAAGTCAAATTAGAATTGATATTTGAGTCCACTTTGATAGAAAAACAATCTCGTCATTTTTCTTTGCTTTGGTTCTTTTTTTAAGCTTTATATATACATGTATATTGCACTCTAAATTCCGGTTTGGGATTCGTGTACTTATCATGCAATGATTCATTTTAGCAGTATGTTCACGTCATGGGATAGCAAGATTAGACAAATTCTCATTATGACGTCATCACTACCTGATGGAAAAGGGCATCTTTCATCTAGGGAACAAGGCGCATTTTAGTGTCGTGCATTGCCCTAAAATGTCCCGCTAATGCATATCCGGATGTTTATCGTATCTCTGCGACATCACTCGTTGCATGATAATTTCTTGCTGTCCTTTTGGGAGAGCATGACTGCATTTCATTGCAAAATAAGAATGACTCCGTACTAATAAAATGACTGCCTAATGACACCTGACTAATGCAATAATGAGAACTACCATTAGCAGCGAATGAAAGACTTTTTTTTATTGCATGTTTTGACTAAACTTTTGTAGAATAGAATTGTCCGAACAAATTATGCATTGGCATCTATCTTATATTATTATCTCAGATACATGTCACATATGTCACATTGTGTCACATGTGGTAGCGAGTCCGGTGAAACTGTGTTTTATTTTTGTGTTGGAGATCTAACATCAGAATGATCGACGATCAGCTTTCCTCAATTAGCTTTTAAGACGAAACGGATCATTGTAATTGGAATACTGGAGAAAAAGGGTACTATAATACAAATGACAATCAAAGCGTATCTAAATAGAGATTTATCTATTATATCAAGTTGAAGCAAAACTCAAATGAGATTTTTACAACCCAATTTTAGCTCCGGGGCCAGTTACAAAAGAAATTGCGTATAAAGCAAATCAAAGAATATCACATTCTCCAAAGTATCAATATTCGCTTCGATTTGGTCGATCGTTCACACAAAAGGACAAACAAAAAAAAGAAAGAAGAGAGAGAGAGAGAGAGAGAGAGAGAGAGAGAGAGAGCCGTTATTGTTTCCTCTTTAGTCTTTTTCGAAAAAAATAAATACTCGATTCACTTGTATAAAAATATTATCTAACAATTATCTTACACACAATTCTATCATGGATGACGAAGAGGGGTGTTTTTTGTCTTCTCCACAATGCTCTTTTTCTCCATTATGACTTCTCCTTCTTCATAATACGAAACTGTCAGCTTGGAATTCATAAACTATCCATTCCTGATATATCAAGACATAGTGTCTATTTTCTTCTTAATATTCTTTATTCACCATGAAACAAACCGTCATCATAATGATCATCCCTCGGCCAAAATATTCCAGGAGCAGAACCGGGCGAAATCCTTAGCGTGTGAAACGTTACAAGAGAAAGTATAAGATTTCTCCGAAGCGTGAAATTATCTCCATTAATATTCATAGCGAACAATATCACAAATAATATGATGATCTTCTGGGGAAGAAGTCCATAAATCGTGAAATTCAAATCCGCGCTCGACGCAAAATAGTGTAACTCATCTTGAAACGGGATCCTTTCGAGAAGCGATATCTATCTCTTAACCGCTTGACTGGTGTGATTTCTAAGTCATCGCATCTAATTCGATCGTTCATGTCGTTTTTAGGGGCTGTAAATGATGAAAGGAAAATGCCCTTGATCATTATTTTTATTACAAAACATTTTTTAAATGCTGTTTTAGAAGCTTTTGACAAACTTGTTGAGCATGAGTTCAAGAACAAATAAAACCAGTTTAAAGACAACTATCAATTTGGTTGTTTCTGATTTTTTTCTTCAAATTTTTATTTATTTTAGAGATTCCATATAGTCGAGTCGAGTATTGAAAAAGCAACAGATTCCAACCACTTGGAAAGAGGCCAAAATAATTCTTTTATACAAGAAAGGTGACAAAGCTGATGTAAAAAACTATCGCCCAATCAGCCTTCTATCTCATCTGTACAAGATCTTCACCAAAGTAATCCAAAATAGAATCAAAGATATATTGGACACAAATCTACTTAGAGAACAAGCAGGGTTTAGAGCTGGATTCTCAACAACAGACCACCTACAAGCTATAAATCAACTCATTGAGAAGGCAAATGAGTACCAACTTCACCTATGCCTCGGATTTGTGGACTACCAGAAGGCGTTCGATTCCATCGAACACACAGACATGTTTGATGCCCTACGAAAGATTAACATTGGAGAAGGGTATGTGAGCATCCTGGAAGATATTTACACCAACGCAGTAGCCAGAATTCACATTGATAATGATGTATCAAGGGAAGTCAAGATTCAGAGGGGAGTACGACAGGGAGACACATTATCTCCAAAGATATTTACAGCCACTATAGAGGAAGTATTTAAAAAGTCGCATTTAAAGGGAGGAGTTAACATTGGTGGAGAAACACTTACTGATCTCAGATTCGCTGATGATGTGGCCTTGATCTCAACATCAATCAAAGACTTGGAAGACCAGCTGACAGGTCTCAACAGGGAGAGCAAACTTATTGGCTTAACTATGCACAAAGATAAAACAAAATATATGACAAACTATGACACAGATGAAAACATCGAGATGGAAGATCGAACGTTAGAGAGAGTGAGCAATTACAAATATCTGGGACAAACTTTGAAAATGGAAGACACCACAAAAGAAGAAGTTATGATGAGAGTAAAAGCAGGATGGATGAACTTTGGAAGATACAAAGACATGTTGACCGATAAAAACATACCCATGTCACTAAGAAGAAGAATGTTCAACCAATGCATTCTAACAACTATGACATATGGATCAGAAACATGGTCATTGACAAAGGATCTAGAACAGAAGCTTGTGACTACTCAACGAGCCATGGAGAGAAAGATGTCGCATTTATCTCTGCGAGACAAAATCAATCACAAAGTCATACGCCAGAAAACAAAGGTTAAAGACATCATGGAGAAAGTCAGAGAATCAAAGTGGAGATGGGCTGGGCATATAGCAAGACTTCAGGACAATAGATGGACAAATCGTTTAACAGAATGGCAACCAAGGACGGAAAGAGAAGAAGAGGAAGGCAGAAGAGAAGATGGAGAGATGACCTAACATCATACATGGGAACGGCCACTTGGACTAGGACAGCCAGAGACAGAAGAGAATGGAAATGTTATGAGGAGGGCTTTGTCCAACGTCTGGATGAACTATAGCCTGATAGATAGATAGATAGATAGATAGATATAGTCGAGAAAGGTACGCTAAACTTCTCGTACACGTGCTGCATTTTTATAGTGGAGTGATGCTTTAGAATGATGATGTTCAACCTACAAATTAAAATAAATCATATAAGTTCCTAAACAGTATTTTCTTTCATCAAGTATTCTCTATTGTCACATAGCAATATAACAGTATATTTTCTTTGGTAAAATGTCTTTATTATCTGTTATCTTTCAATACAAATGCATGTAAATGAAAACTGCAACGGTTCATCCTATTATCATGATTTCATGATTCAGAGAGTATTATAAAAAAAAAAGTTTTGAAAAATAGTCGAGAGTAATGTTACATGGTGGTATGTTATCACACACAAATGCAAGTAATTCAAATACGCGTAATACTTATGAACACGTATCAAAGTGTTCATATTCTAGTGCCTATAAAAGTATCCATAATGAATTAAACCGCAAAATACACTGATTAGAAGCTAGAAAGCGGAAACCATAAAAACTTGTATAACAACGTCTATTTATATTTATACAAAACATATCAAATACGTACTGAATGACTTCTACCAATACCGCAAATCAGAAATATCAGATTTCAGATTTCAAGATAAAGTTGAATATTGTTTGTTCACCTATATATATTGTGAAAGAAACTGTCTAGAAGTTATTTGAAAGGTTTATTACAGATGAAACAATAATAGGCTTCTAGAACACCACGAAAACAAACCCGCAACACGTCTTGTTTGTTTAATGGAATTGTTTTGAAAACATTGTACTTCTGTCAAACCCTTTAGTCATTAATAGCTGACTAAACCGCATATTCTTGGTAAAAAAATATTTATGTAGCAATTATTAAATTTAAAATAATTGGTTTTATATGAACTAAAATGATAACAGAAAACAAGTTTTGTCTGAAATGTTAACAGTTATAATAAACCTTACCTGATTATTTACTGATTTCGTTAAATATTATGTATGACAACTCGATTGCAGATATTTTTGAAAAATCAACCTAAGGTCATTTAAACAGCCCTGTCCTTCACCATATAAACATTCGAATATTACAATGTTGATGTATTTCATAATCTGAACATGATTTATACGTGCTGTACAATAGCGTCCCAAAATGGCCCTCGTGTTGAATTCTCCAATGCTTTGGCCTTTGCGATAGTGTAACGATCTTGTTGTTATCTGGGAAACCTAACATTGACATGATTTAGACTTTGCTCTGCATGGTATCACAACGCTTATAACATATGAGTTGGGTAAGACTGCGACTCGGAAAGAAATTACGTGAATTCGGGTCATTTCCAAAGTCTGATTTTAAAAGCACGGATAGACGGATGAATTCATACTCGTGGTGCAGCTGCCTGAAAGACATAAACTCGACAGATATTTCCAACCGCTGGTATTACCAGACCTTGGCCTGAGGAGGGGGAAAATATCAGAGCCAGCCCCAAAAGCTAAAAAAATACTCTTTTATTACCGAGCAATACTTTTCTTTTAGAATGTGTCTATGTTTCATGCGATTCAGAGAGCAATAATCAATTATTGACCTGTTGGTTTCTTGGTTCAAAAACTGTCAGGAGGGCAATGTACTCCTTATCCCTCCTTCAAATTACCTTGTGTTTCCAGCTCTACAAACATTAAGATTACAAGATGATCTTCTGCTTTCACTCTCGCCCCCATCTTCAAAATACATCGAGACCTCATGCTGAATAAATCTAGATGCATGAAGTAATATTAACCATAGCTTCTCCTGTTTTATTTTGCTTGTAAACACTCCCGATCGCGTAGATAGGGCAAACTTGTGGTTTTATCTATTGAGTTATTTTGGATTGTGTTGATATATTATGCTACTCTGTCAAAATAAGAAGAGGATCCACAGAGTCAACTTCGTATAAATCTGACAAGTCATGAAATATACATTATACTGATAACAAAAACTATAAAAGAATGTACTGATGAATGGCCCTG
This sequence comes from Mesocentrotus franciscanus, assembly GCA_037976565.1. Classification (NCBI taxonomy): domain Eukaryota; kingdom Metazoa; phylum Echinodermata; class Echinoidea; order Camarodonta; family Strongylocentrotidae; genus Mesocentrotus; species Mesocentrotus franciscanus. The sequence goes on along the minus strand of CP137666.1, from coordinate 18,150,460 downwards.
TATTGTGCACCGCTGTGAGTTTGGATGTTATCACTACCGAGAGGGACAGACAGATCTGGAAGAAATGGACAGGAAAGGAGAGAGAGAGAGAGAGAGAGAAAAAGAGAGAGAGAGAGAGAGAGAGAGCAAAATCTGCTACCCAGGTAACATATTATATAAACATATATTTTGATGTGAATTTTACATTAGTAGTCCTACAAAATCCTCCATCATTTTGTTAAGCCTTCACGTATTAATCGTTACATGATCTTCTGACCTAATTCCGCAAATAAATTTTGAATTATGCTTCTCGTTTCTTGACCTTAGAGAATTTAGTGGTATCATATTAAGATATTCTCACTTACCAGTATAAAGGGCAGAGGAGCGTATTTCGTCAAAACTGGAATAAGTAAAAACGGGAGAAAGGCAGACTTTACGACAGTAAACGGTTTTGTTACTGTTAATGTTGTGTAGAAAAGATGATTTCGATCATGTCAGCCAAAATCAAAATGAACATGCTGTCTGAGGAGACCAGTGGCGGATCCAGGGGGGGCCCTCCCCTAAAAAAACAAACAGGTAAAAACACCTTTTCTTTGTAAAAAAAAAAGAAGATGGGCCCCCTCCCCTGGCGCTCAAGGGGTGTACCCCACTGAGCGAAACATCGACCGGCACGATTTTTCAATTTTCAATTTTCGGAGGCAAAAACTAAAATTGCTCACTACCCACCCCCCCCCCACTGAGCGGAAAATCGGCCGGCACGGTTTTCAAATTTTCGCACAAAGTGGGCCCCTTTTCGGCCCCCTCCCTTGCCGCCGGCTGGATCCGCCCCTGGAGGAGACGTCAGGTGTGAAAAGGTTAAAGAGAGAAAGAGAGGGAGAGGAGAGGAGAGGGAAGAGAGATAGAGAGAGAGAGAGAGAGAGAGACTAGGTGAGAGTGGAAAGATAAAGAAAGTATGATAAAGATAACCATCATAGGTAGATGTGGACATACTGGATGAGTAAGAACCACACTTACTTTTCATTAAATCTTACAGCTCCTAATAATTACAATGAAAAGTGAAAGGAAGGAAAGAAAGGAAGAGAGAGAGAGAGTGTGTGTGTATGTGTGTTCGTGTGTGTATGTGTGGGTGGGTGCATGGGCATGTGCGAGTGTGTGCGTGTGCGGATGAGGGTTTGTGTGTCACAAAGGTAAGGGGATGTATCACCCAAATGACGGAAATTATGGAAAGCAATGGTTAAAAAGTGGGTAGAGAGGAGGCAAACTAGTTACCCTGTATCTTTTGTGGGTGGACGGGATGAGGGGGGGGGGGGTCATTGGTTTTATCATTGGTTGAAGTATGGAATGTGGGTCATCCTTCCGTAGATACCTGGTCACTCCTCTTGTTAGAGAGGAGAGAAAATACGATGTAGGAAGAAAGAGGAACTGCTAATACCCGCCAGTAGAGGAATTAAAATAAATATGGAGAACAAAATTTAAGTAACGTTACTGTTCTAGGAAAACTGCATCCTTGACTACCACCGAGTATCTACCCTCTGACAATTACCCCCGGATAATACACGTTAATACAAGTACCTTTTAAGTATTTGCCCTAGGGGTAATATATTTGGGGGTAGTTGTCCTAGAGCTAATTGTCTTTCAGCAGGGGTAGTTGTCTGGTGAGTACTTGTCCTGAAGTAATTGCCCTAGAGGTACCTGACCGACGAATGTAGTCGTCTGAGGTAATTGTTCTCGTAGGAAAATGTATTGCGGTAGTGATCCAGGATAAAAGACCAGGAGGTATAATCGTACGGACCAAAAATGAAGGTGTTTATCATGTCGTGGGAACGTGAATGTATCTATATACCTACAAGTCGTGTGTCCGGGCAGGTTGGTCATCCGGCAATTGATTATGGATAGTAATCTGACGAAGTTAACAGGCAATATTTCATAAATCTTTTAAGACCTACTTTGGAGAAAATCACAAAGGAAAAAATTGTTTAAATGTTTAAAATATTTTAAATGGTCAGTGCTATTTGATGCATATTTTTCGTGAAATCCAAAGACAAATTAAATAGAAGGCTTTAGTCTTGTCTTAGTGTCCGGACACATCTACAAGTGCAAATCAAAGTTCAAAGCAAGGTCCTTTTTCTCAAACATTTGTATCATGACGACAAGATAATGAATCGATGTGAATGCAGCAGGCAATATAAAAAAAAAACATGCACGTGTAATGGACGGTGTATTTTCTCGTCGCCCTTCATTAGTATGGAAACTTGATCTCCTGCCCTCTTTAAGGAGCCCATCTCGACCTCTTTGCACTTACTGATTCAGCCGTGTTAAGGAGTCCCTACACGCAAAAA
>CP137666.1:18098299-18147642 GCA_037976565.1 Mesocentrotus franciscanus | reverse complement strand
TCCATCTCTTGAACTGTTGTAGTACATGTAGTAATGTCAGCTACGATGAGAGGTCATGTTGTGTCATCGATCTTTCAGCATAAAGGGTCGGTCTTGAGAATCTTGCAGCCTGGCCGAAAGCGAAGACTCGCCTAGCAGATTTCATTTTAAGAACCATTTCTTAAACTTGTTTCATGTTGATAACAATTATCTCATGTACCAATATTGATGTCTAACTTATAACTGAATAAATTTGAATTTAAGTCTATATTGACGGGTCTATCAATTTTTCACCAGCTCATTAATTCCAATGTTTTATGAACTTGTGAAATAATGTTAGATTCATTCAGGAAGTTACATGACTGATTGCAAGAAATGTATTCATTCAGGTAAAGGCAACCATCATGCGCCTCTATTGGTAGTTTTTGATCAGGTTATCTCGCCCTGTCATTTCACAGAGTATGAAGGAGATGGGAACAGCTGATCTATGTACTGTAAATGGAGCTTTTGGGCATTAATGAATAGGTCTAGTGTTGTGACCTCTATTTAACTTTAAACACAGATAATGTACTATTAAAACAAAATGTAAAGTGGGGGAGGGTAGGGGTCATTAATTTTGTTCGTTCTTGCGTTTACAGGCCTATTGCAATTCTTTACATTCAGTATTTGTATTTGTTTCATTTATTTTCTGCTTACTCTTAGGGAGGTTAGCCATTGCTTGTGAATATGTATATGTGTATCATTAATGGCCTGTGTGCAACGTTTGCAAAAGTTTCCAATAAATTTTAAAGAAACCACATGCATTAAAAATATGTCTTAACAATTTGTTTCGAAGTCGGTCTTGTTAATGATGTAGGAATGAGATGAGAAGGTAGTGACAGGATGGATGGAAAAGGATAGTGGAAGAGAGAAGAGGGGAAAATGCTATCGAGTCTCGACCGTGAACAAGTCAATGCATTATATATAAATCAACCTTTAAACTTACCACCCTCTGTTGCCATAGAAACCTTGTGAAATCACTACTAGATAAGTTGATTGGATGATTGAAAATGTTGAAGGGGAAGGGTGTATGATGAGAAGAGAACAATCGCTTAGGCTGATATGAAAAACTCGAATATATCTTGAAACAGGTTAGTTAGCAAACTAGATGAAAGCAGTAAGATAAAGGAGATAAAACTGAAGTACAATGTACCACAATTGCTAATAAGAACACTTCAGTTAATATTTGAAATACGTTAATCAGACAATTAGATGAGAGCCGTCAGAGGATAGCATTATCACACTCCAGTGAAGTGTTGAAACATTTCATTAACAGAACACAATCATACGTGTATAAATAACTGATATAAAAGATTTAATTCCCGGGTTTGAGCCCACAGTATGACACCATTCTATCAAAAGAGATACATGAAGGTTTATGCAAATGTTAGTTAGTGAATTGCTGTTCTTTCCAAATTCGCCGAAATTGTGATAAATTGGAGATAAATAATATTTCAAATTGGTGATAAATTATATTTCATATTCGCGCATGTACTTATTTGTGTGTTGTATCTTGGTCCAGTGAATATGCGAAAAACAAAACAATAAAACAACAAAATAAAAACTAACACAATTATCATTATCCAGAGCCATAAAACGAGCATTCTATGAACTGTTTTTGAAAGCCTACTGTGATCATTCATGAAAATTTAATAAAGAGATCGTGCGACGTACAACTCGTACACAATTGACTTGGCGGGCGGAGAAGCGAAAGAGGTGAAGCGTGCATGATGTTTGGTTGGGTGGAAGATCTCATCTTTCGCTCTGCTTGCCCGCATCGGATCAGTTATGTTCTTGTTCTCTCTCGCCGTTTCCTTCTTTTTGTTTGAGTTGGCTGAGGAGTCAAAGAGTATACATCGGGTTGATGGAGACAAACAAAATACTGAATTGAGAGGGCGTCAAGGGCCCATTGGAGTAATCTTTTTGTGTAGTAATACAAACAACAGGATGAACAAAGCTTCAGAGACCCCCCACTGATTTCAATCATTCGCACCTACACAAAATTCCTTTTTCATATTGGTAATACATTGGCAAGGTAACTGTTTCCTCTTTCATTTGACTTTTGAATTCGATGTAACTGCTCGCTAGGTCGAGTTGATTTGCGACGCGAGAAAATCGATTGAACGTGATAAACTTGACATTACATGACAAAATCAAGGAAAACGTTTGAAGGTCCTGAATGCATTTGCCTGATAGTTGAAATAAAATCACGAAAATGTACTTTCAGATACAAAATTTCCTGTCCATCAGTTGGAAAAGAAGAAGCCAGAAATAGTGGGCAGGAAGGGTGAAATGTATGTGGTTCGCCAAGCGTTGCAGCGTTACCTGACTTTGGTTGACTTTCAAACTTGGAGGGGGCGGGCTTATCCTTTAGGTTGGATACGCCAATGAAAATAAACCAATGACTCAATTAAGGAACTCTATTATCGAAATTTATTCAAATATGGCAAGCATGGAAAATCTTTAACGACCAGAATAGTTTAGTAACTTATACGAGTAAGATCGTCATACATTTAATTTCGTATGTGTGTGAGGAGAGAGAGAGAGAGAGAGTGTGGGTGTGTGTGTGTGTGTGTGTGTGTGCGTGTGCGTGTGCGTGCGTGTGCGTGTGTGTATCAGAGAGAGAGAGAGAGAGGGAAGAAGAGGGGATGATGGAGAGTGTGCAAGAACCGAAGATGAAATATATCTTGAGCTAATCAAGATAGATAGTCTGTGCTATGACAAATTAATGGTCTGGCAAAGCATATCGCTTCTAATAATTATCCAAACCATACCTCAAATTATTCATCACAGGTATAAGACCTAGGCTAATCATAGCCAGGTCCCATTATACTCCCAAGCACGCCGGAGGAGATGATCAGACACGATGAAAGGTGAAGAAGAAAACCCTCTCCTCTGGGAAATAGTGATTGGCATGAAAGCTATCAATTATTTACCAACGTAGTTAGAGAATGCGTGTCAGCAAAAACCTCGACCAGAAAAGAGTGTACTTCACGGCTATGATTACAATTACGGCGGATATTGTATACCTTTAAAACATGGTGTGATCCAATGTGAATATACCTCTATATATTTGTACTGATATCATGTATAGGTGTACAGGCATAAATCTAAATAGAAAATGAAATAAAAGAACGCTTTCGTTTTCTGGGAAGGTTGCACGGGAACTGAATGCTTATCAACATGATATTAACTTATCTTGCTTATTTATTTAATAGACCTGGGGCCCCTCCCTTCTCCCATTACAAATTACAAATATTCGGGCATTCGGCAGCATGTAAAATTCTGGCAGTGAGAAGGTTTATTTTTAGTTGTTAAATTTCTTATATACAAATAACATCATCACTTAAAAAAGCAGTGTCAAAATCTTAAATTTCAAAACTATGAAATAGAAGAAGCGAATGAGCTAATAGAAAAAGGAAACAAAATAACCCCAAAAAGAATATTCAGAAAGAAAACAACATAACAGAGAAATATAACATTTATTTAGTAATAAATAACAGTCAAGAGATCATGGGTGTCGATCACGGGGAATGGGGAATATATCCCCCAATATTTCAGGTGGGGGATGGCCTGTACAATCATCCCCCCAATAATTCACCATCAAAAAAAAAAATGAAGAGAAAATTAATGATGAGAGTCCGATGAGAGTAGTTAATGGTTATTACTCGCAAGATGACCATCAATATACACATTTTGCTATCTCATTTTCATAATACATACATATATAAATAGAAAACGAAGTAAATGAGACAACCGTATATGAGACAAGAATAAATTGAATTCTCGCTCATACGGCTTCATCAGGAATTGATGAATTTATTCAATTTATTCAATCAACAGCATCATAGAAATGCAGTGCGCCAAATGCAAAGCCGCAGCGTTAAAAAGCAACGAGCTAAATGTTAAGCGTGAAGCGCAAAAGTGCAAAAAGAAGTAGAGAGTGGGAGAGAGAGATAATGAGAGACAGAGAGGATAATAACCCAGGTAGCAAGCCCATGTGGGACCCACATGGGTCCCATATTCCTGAAACATGGGCCCCATATGGAAAACCATCTGAGGCCCTAAGGCATCTGCACCCAAGAAGCATATGGGACCCATATGGGTAAACCCATATAAGACCCATACCAAACTGGGCCCAAATGGGTATGCCCATTCCCATCTGGAACCCATAAGGGCTGGCGCAGATAGATCCCATATGGGTTACTAAATATTGGCCCCATATGGGATACATTATATGGGTTCCATTTAATAGCCCAGATGGCACAAGTGACCCAGCTCATCCCCATATGGGCCCCATATGGACTTGCTACCTGGGAAAAAGGGAAAAGGGAAGAAACGGGCAGAAGAAAAAAGGAAGGGGGAGGAGAAAAGGAAGAAAGACAAGAGAAAGAGGGACATTCCAGCATTTCCTTCAGGGAACTGATGTGAATGGGCGATGAAAAAAGAGGTTGACTTTAAAGTAACCTACAATGAAATATTGCTCATGTTTATTTCTTACAATGTCAAAATTACTTTGCGGGATCCCCCTCCCTAAAAAGCTTAAGCATGGGTGATGGTAGGTATGAGGTTAATGCATGATCAGGAATTAGTTGAGTGGATGGAAAAGAAGTGAGAAATAAGCTGAAAGAAACATGGAAAATTGCCATGGAATGATGGAAGGCAATGTGAGACAGGCCCAACATGTTCTAAAACAAGTAATAATATTCAAGAATAGTTATGATTTCTTTCTGGTCAGGGCCTTAGGGGAATATTATGCTTATATTTTAGAGCGTATCTGGTATGATAAGTATATCTGGGTGAAGAAGGAGATAATGGAAGTTTGTTGTTTGGTAGTTGGAACCTAAGTTTTATATTATGTTTTCAAGAAACAGACAGTTTGTATGAGATCAGGAGTGGAAATTTTCTGTCATTTTGAGAACCAAATTTTGCATCAGTGATATTCTGTTTCATTGAATTGAGTTTCCCCCAGAGAGGATTCAGTTGGTTTAATTAAAGAAGGAAGAGAGTCAAATGAAGAACCAAAAGCAATATGTTTTTCATTTACTAATGAGAACTATGGTTTTGTGAGATCTCTTTACAGAGAATATTGGAATGGGAAAATCAAAGAGAGAAATAAAATGTGTAATAAGATGTCACGGAAAATAACTTTTGAAAAGGTAGATGAGTACTTAAAAAAGAAAGCAGAAGCACACCGTGTGCTCCGCCAAGCAGAACGAAATTACTGGCGGGCATTTTGCACGAAACTGGATCAGTATGCCAGAATCAAAGATCTGGGCTTGTATAAAACGGTTGAATGGTGTACCAGTAACAAAAACAAAAAGTATGTCAACATTGGTTGAAAATGGTAAAGATATTGTTTCCGATCAGGACAAAGCAGATGCCTTTGGAAATTACTTTCAAAAATAGGAATAAAAGACAGAGATACAAATAAGAAATTACCAAAGGCACCAAACAATGACATTCATATTCTGAATGTTGAACATGACTGTTATAAATGAACCCTGTTTTTATAACAGAATTGGAAAAGGCAGTACAATCGCGGAAGAAGACTGCCCCGGGTTAAGATAATATACCTTACGTTGTGTACGAAAATCTGCCAAAAGTAGTTAAGGAAATCATGTTGAATATCATTAACTTAATATGGGAAACCGGGAAATTCCAATTCAACTGAAACATTCTGTAATAATCCCTATTTTAAAACATGGAAAAGATCCTAGAAATACATCGTCTTATAGACCAATTGCTTTAACATCATATTTTGCCAAAATTATCGAACGAATGATAAAAGAAAGACTGCAATGGTATGTTGAAAAGCATGAATTGTTACCCATGTTTTTAAGTGGATTTAGGAAAGGTCGTAGTGTTACAGACAATATTGTCCAATTAGAAAATGACATTCAAAAGAGCATAAACTGTAATGAACACACAATAGCAGTTTTCTTAGATGTTGAGAAAGCGTTCGATACTGTTTGGATAAAGGGACTGGCATTTAAATTAACACAATATGGAATTGAAGGGAACATGTCAAGGTATATAGAAAATTATCTAACAGCACGAACCTTTCAAGTACGAATTGGTAATACAGAATCAAAAAATTATAAATCACATAACGGGTTACCACAAGGGAGTGTTTTAAGTCCTCTTAATATATAACATAATGATGAGTGATATACCGACAGATCCAGAGGTAAGAATATCTATGTATGCAGATGACTGCGCAATATGGATATCAGGCAGGAACATTGTACAGATTACTGAACAAATACAGAAATATTTGAATATTTTAATCTGTTGGTTTGAAGAGTGGGGGTTTCGACTCTCAGCTGACAAAACAGTGCCCGTATTTTTTACGAAGAGCTGGAATGTTGTACCGCCTGAAATAGAATTGAATGGAAATGTGCTAATGTATGAAAAATCTCACCGCTTTTTAGGAGTTATATTTGATAAAAGGTTAACCTGGCAACCACATATCGAACATGTAATCATGAGAAGTAAAAGAAAATTAAATATCTTAAGATGTCTAACTGGAACAAATTGGGAAGCTCCTCGAAATCACTTATGATGGTGTATAGAGCACTTATAAGATCTCTTTTGATTACGGATGTGAGGCGTATGACAGTGCAGCTGTTACCACAAAAAGCCATTGACTCCGTTCAATACCAGACATTGAAGATAATTATGCGCTGGTGGGCTGCCTTTAACCTCTTTAGAATCGCTACAGGTGGAAATGGAAATGCCTTTGGATATAAGAAGACAAATGCTTTCAAGTAAATATCGACAAAACATCGAAAGATGGACGAATCATCCGCTGTTGAAAAACATTAACCATGTTGGCAATTTGAATACCTTAAGGGAAAAACGTAAACAAACCTTTTGGATATAGAACACAAAGCAAGCTGGGAAAACGTATAGAATCGATAGGCCCCTCCCCATTTCCACCATGGTTATTCTACCCTCCGGTAGTTTCAACGGAATTAAATACTCGAATAAAGAAAACAGATCATCCTACACAGCAAAAACAAAGCAGTTTGGAAATCATACATACAAAATGGGTGACTCAATTACATATATACACGGATGGATCAAAAGTACCTGAAAGAGGGACTTCTGCAGCTTCCTTTTACGTTCCTTACTATTCTATACATCAGAGCAAAAGGTTGGCAAATTTTACCTCTTCGTACAGGGCTGAATTGGCTGCCATCATTCTTGCTCTCAGATGGGTAGAGGAAATAGATATCTATGTAGGGGTTGTTATTTTCAGTGATTCACTAAGTGCTCTTACTGCATTACAACAACAGAAGGACGAGGCATTTATTATGGAAATTCTCACCATTACTACCCACTTAAAGAATAAAGGAGTTGATAATATACGTAGAGTGGATACCTGGACATTGTGGAATCAAAGGAAACGAGATGGCGGATTTCCACGCAAAGGCCGCATTAGTTAAGAAAATAGAAGTCAATAATAATCTAACTCTGTCTTAGATGAAAAGCTTGATTATTATAAGTTCCAAACTCCTTTGGCAGGAGAGGTGGAATAAAACAAACTCCTATTTGAAAACATTTCAAAAAGATGTTAATAAGCAATATATTATGTTCATTAGAGAGACAGCATGCAACAATCATTCATCGCCTCCGCTTTGGAGTCATTGGACTTAATCAGGATCTCCTCAGATTAAGAATTCATCCCACTGGTTTTTGTGATAGATGCCATGAAATAGAGACAGTAAAACACTTTTTAGTACACTGCCCTAACTATATTATAGAAAGGGCTATGTTTTTAACAGAAATAAACGAATCTCAACCGGAAAAAATTATGGAATACTTAAAAGAGTGAGTCCAGTATACAAAAGGATATTGTACGGTTCGTTCTTAGAACGAAACGGTTTCCTATCAGGAAGTAATACCTCCCTTGTATAGAGAACAAAGAATAGCAAAACATAATACAATATCATACATGACCCTATAACAAATTATACTCAGTAAATCAAAAATAAACATAATGTAATAATAACTATAAAACAACAATGATAAAAACAACAACAAAAAAAGCAACAATATCAAGAGTAATAATAAAGATAACAATGATGATAATAATACAAATAAAAACAATAATAATAATAATAATAATAATAAATGAATCTCAACCGGAAAAAAATATGAAATACTTAAAAAAAGAGTGAGTCCAGTATACAAAAGGCTATTGTACGGTTCGTTCTCAGAACGAAACGATTTCCTATCAGGAAGTAATACCTCCCTTGTATAGAGAACAAAGAATAGCAAAACATAATACAATATCATATATGACCCTATGCCAAATTATACTCAGTAAATCAAAAATATAACTATAAAACAACAAATAAAAAACAAAAAAGCAACAATAATAAGAGTAATAATGATAATAATAATACAAATTTAAAAAAAAAAAAATTATAATGAATATAAAATATATAAAAAAATATAATAATAATATGAAACAATCACAACATGAATATTCAAAATTTCAGAGGTTCGATAAAGTAGTGAACACCGGAATCTGACAAAATTACGTATTGTTACAAAACTCCTTTGAAATTTTATTTTTGACAAGCCCGCATGCATGATAACGTACTAGATAAATATAGAGACATAATAGGTATGTATATAATTATATGCATATTTATATAGGTTGTTGATGTCTATATAATAAATAATCCGCACTGTATAGTAACACTAACCAAGCCCACGAATGTTTTGCTTTAATACATTTTGTCTTATTGTCAAATTTTGAGATTGAATATATATGGACCCCTCAGAACACTTAGGTGCACAAACTATGGTGGCCCTGAAGGGACATCGCAAATAGACGAAATCGCCAATTATTCGCGACGAAATTGGCGACGAAATTCACGATATCCTAAATTTCGTCGTGAATAATTGGCGACGAAATTTACGATATTGTCAATTTCAACGAAATCGCGTATTATTCGCGACGAAATTGACGACGTCGTAAACTTCGTCGCCAATTTTATCGCGAAAAATACGCGACGAAATTGACGTCAAAATTCACGCCTGAGTTGTTTCGTCGCCAATTAAGTCGTGAACATTTTTCGCTATTATTTTCCTTCCTTGGGCGGTATTACCAAACGTCAAACAAACAACTAAGCGCCTGAAGACGATTTTAGGAGACGTTTTCACCATGATTTCTGTAAAAATGGTAGGTTTTAACTTCACATTATGCTCTATTTGTATTTTATCTTTGACAAGATAGGGATAAAGACAATTTTACAGCGGAATATTAAGTACCCTGTAGATCTATGCAAACATTAAATTGTCCAGTTGCACTTAATACATTGTCCCATACCTTTACTTACATGTTGTAATATCCATTGGCATTGCAAATGCAATAGCAATTTAAACAAAAGTCGATGTAACACTAAAAACTAGTAATACTTACTAGCAGCAGCTAGCAGAAGTAGCATCTACGAATCAGGGGTGACTTGTTTACTAAATAAGCTTACAGTTACAATTCACAGGGTAATTTACGACCTGGCTTATTTATTAATAAATATAATAAATAGCCTAGGTCTAGAAATCTAGATCTATCATCTAGGCCTAGTAGCCTAGATCTAGAAAACTACTAGTAGGGTCTACTAGTACTCTAGTACTAGGTCTACTAGACCCTAGTAGTAGTAGACACTAAATCATGATCATGTAGTCTAAGCTAAGACTATAATATATTCTTATAGAAGTCTAGATCTATAATATCTAATAATAATCTATATAGAGTCTAGACCGAAAATTTCTGTCTCTTTCGTTCGTTAGCCTCTGATTTGGGTAGGGTCGGTTCCTCTCTTTAGAGACAGAAGCCGACCATAGCATAGCCATAGGGACTGCATTGCAAACTGGTATTGGGATATATCTCAACAACAAATTCCGGCCAAACTTTTGGACTAAAATGTCACTTTAGCGGATTCATATCCGATGCACCAATGCATTTATTTTTGAAAATTAGGTCTAGGACTCTAGAGTCTAGGCTAATAATAACATACATCGGTTCCACTTACCAGATTGACTGTATGATGCGTTTAAGGGTCTTTTTTTTCCCCGTTTCTTCGTCAAAATTTAACTCGGCTCCGTGTTGAAATTTTTGCAGCCCATACATGTATGCGCAGTGACATCAGGGGTAACCCCCAGGCCCCAGTACCCCTCCCCCTGTCGCAATTTCTTTTTCTTCATACGGATCAGGATACGATACACGATAGGCCTAGATCGACAATATATGTGCATCTGTGAATTTGTGATTATATGAAATTCATTCAGTGTGTGTCTTTTTCGGGCTTCAATGAGAAATATTTTGTTAAATAAAAGATCACTTTTTTATTTTTTATACAAATACAATTACACTACAGATAGATCTAGATTAATCGCTTAATAATTAAGGTACTAGATCTATGCCCCATTTGCAGCCAACATGTTGAGATATTTCATTGACGTTTCTTACAGGTATTCCTACATTGATACCGGTCATTTTGATAGCTCATCCACGAATAACGGAGCTGTATTTCTTGCGTACGCGAAGAAAATGACCGAAATCAAGCTCGCCACGCAAACACAGAAATTTATGAAACAAGAAATCATCTGTGCAGTTCCCTCATGTTTAATTTAGGATGTGATGTTTAATGGAACAAATTAATCAGTAATCATAGCTATTTCTAGCCCTTTTCTTCCCAAGAATTAACTCAGGGGCAAAAAACCGGCCGTTGCAGCAGACGCTGTATTTTCTTAGCTGAAGTTAAAAAAATTTTTTTTAAATTGAACCGGTTAAGATATTTCATTGACGTTTCTTACAGGTATTCCTACATTGATACCGGTCATTTTGATAGCTGATCCATGAATAACGGAGCTGTATTTCTTGCGTACGTAGAAAGAAAATGACCGAAATCAAGCTCGCCACGCAAACACAGAAATTTATGAAACAAGAAATCGTCTGTGCAGTTCCCTCATGTTTAATTTAAATCGAAGGTATGCATGAAGTTTGAAGGCTTTAGAAATATTCGAAGAAATAGGATGTGATGTTTAATGGAACAAATTAATCAGTAATCATAGCTATTTCTAGCCCTTTTCTTCCCCAGAACTCAGGGGCTAAGAACCGGCCGCTGCAGCAGACGCTGTATTTTCTTAGCTGAAGTTAAATTTTTTTTTTTGAAATTGAACCGGTTATGATATTTCATTGACGTTTCTTACAGGTATTCCTACATTGATACCGGTCATTTTGATAGCTCATCCATGAATAACGGAGCTGTATTTCTTGCGTACGCGAAGAAAATGACCGAAATCAAGCTCGCCACGCAAACACAGAAATTTATGAAACAAGAAATCATCTGTGCAGTTCCCTCATGTTTAATTTAAATCGAAGGTATGCATGAAGTTTGAAGGCTTTAGAAATATTCGAAGAAATAGGATGTGATGTTTAATGGAACAAATTAATCAGTAATCATAGCTAGTTCTAGCCCTTTTCTTCCCCAGAACTCAGGGGCTAAAAACCGGCCGTTGCAGCAGACGCTGTATTTTCTTAGCTGAAGTTAAAAAAATTTTTTCTAAATTGAACCGGTTAAGATATTTCATTGATGTTTCTTACAGGTATTCCTACATTGATACCGGTCATTTTGATAGCTCATCCATGAATAACGGAGCTGTATTTCTTGCGTACGCAAAGAAAATGACCGAAATCAAGCTCGCCACGCAAACACAGAAATTTATGAAACAAGAAATCGTCTGTGCAGGAATTATGAATATGTCACGTTTGTCCTATCTATGAAATTTAAACGTTAGCAGTGTCCTATTATTTAAATTATGCAAGGAAACGTGTTTACTTTCTAGATTTCATTGTCACACACTATTGATTGACTGACTGACTTTTTTCTTTGTAAAATAACATACATTAAATGAACTTTAAAGGTACATGAGCATTTGTCTACATCAATCACCCAGTTCTTGTAATGGCCAAAATTAAACTGATTGAATCTTTGCGCAGCACAAAACGTACGACCATTCGGTACAAGGGTCTGAAAATCAGACTATTACTAAAATGATTGCAATCATTTAAGTCGATTCGACAACTAATGCTCATTATTTTCCCACTAAAAGACATTTTCAAGCCCTTTCGTTTTGAGGGAACTTTTAAATTAGTATTATCTTTCAATGCCGTTGGAATTTAGCCTTTTGATGTTTTTTGGCCTGCAAATGGGACATAGTATGTATTGAGTAAAAGAAAAATTAGGATTTTTTTTCCTTGAAATCTACCAAACTATTTTTTCTTGGTGCGTCAACATTGAAATTTGCAACAAATTTTATTGGAAGTCTAGTGGTTGCACATGCATACAAAAGAATACAAATTGTCATCCAAATTGACTGATTTGTGCAACTCTCAATTATGACTGGATAACATTGCGGTTAGATATTATGATTTAACTTTTCTTGTATCAAAGCTTTTTTTCTGCTTTCTTATTGGCCGTTGCTATAATGATCCTCCAAAAAATAAGGCAAGTCGCTAAAGCGTAAATTACCCTGCTTACATAGTTGGATCTAGACTAGACCTATAGCTAGGGTCTAGATCTACATATTTGTTTAGCCATTTTCCTATATTGTCCACAAAGCTTATGAATTTTTGCTCAGTAAAAATATTTGTCAGTGTAAAACGTAAATATGTATCTCTTAGCGCATGTCATCATAGCTGTGTTCAGGTTGTCGACAAAGGAGGGGTGAACTACAGTGTATGTATATGAAACCTGTGGGCCAGTTTCTCGAAACTGTCATAAGTCTAAGTTTGTTGACATATCCCATAGAAACGTGTGTTAATTCTATAACACACAGATGGATGAGGGGGGCTGGGGCTGCTCCCAGATTTTCAAGAATATAATGATATGATATGTTTAACTTTAACATGAAAATGTAAAAGGATAATTCTAGTTTCTAGACTTTGAACAGGTAGGTTGAATGGATGTGCGAAGCCCTATATGTATGAGACAGTTCAATGTATTGCTTAATTACTCGGGATAAATCAATTAAATTTTCAGATTGGTATGAACAGATACAAATGTAGAGCAATGTCAAATACTGTAGGCCTAATAAAATATTAAATGTGAAAAGGTAACCCACAGTGTGAGTAACTTTTAAAAACCTTATATCTTGCCACTATTTAAACAATTAAGTCAACGCAAAGCGTAGCATCCCCTTGCAGGGTACAAATTATGGCCTATATATTAGACTATACTATCATATTACCAGGCAAGGAAGTTGCATTTTCACATATATAATTAGGTGTTTATGCATATTTTATGAGATATGACCTTTAACCTTTGACCTACATACTCAGAAATTGAACTTAGGCTGTATTTTGATACCATGTACCTTCCTATCAAATTTCATTAAAATCCGTCAAACATTACTAAAGTTATCGAACGGAAACCAGATTCACATATTTAATGAGCTTTGACCTTTGACCTACATACTCCGAAACCAAATTTGTTACGAACGAACGGACGGACGCACGGAAGGATGGACGGACGCACGGAAGGATGGACGCGCACGGAAGGATGCACGGAACGGACGGAAGGACTGCTGCTTCTATATCCTCCGACTTTGTCGGTGAGGGGATAAAAATGGAATAACAAATATGTTTAAAAATATGACAAAACACCTCAAAATCAGATTAGTCCTAGAGGTATCTTAGTCGTGGCATTTTAAATTTGAAAAACAAAACCAACATTCTGCTGTGTCTCTAATGATGCATCCATGTCCACTGATGGATGCTTGTAGGGTTATACAGTAGGACTTTAGTGTTTGGGTGTTTTGTTTTTGTTTTATAACGTGCAAAGTTTATCACTAGATTTTGTTTGCATATGTTTCTTTTATTATTCATTCAACAGATTACCTGGTTGGCATTCATGCAAGCAAGCCCTACAACTTGTAGTACAAGTGTCATTTGTCAACACTCCATACAAACCAGCCCAGGATTGTGATGGAAACTAAGCTGAATGTATCCTTATTAAGTGTATGCGTTCAAATGAAAACAAAATAAAATTATCTTAGTTAATGATGGGTTATACATTGCTAAGCTCCTGTTACAGACACTGATGTTTTTTTCTTCATATCCCTTGCAATCCCTTCTCTTTAACAACCCCTGGGAGCTGGCCTCAGAAGTTGTTTTCTTTATGAAGGAATGTTACTACAGTCAAACGACTTGTCATACTTTTTGTTTTTAATTGTCCTTGCTAAAACCTAGTTGATACATATAATAATATAGTTGGGAGAATTCAAGAATCAAGCATATCATTTTTTCCAATTGTTATCATTAATACTGGCCTGTTTTCACTCAAACTTTCAGATTATCTTTAAATGTACATCTAGCATTGAAGTCACTACCTTATCACCATTTTCTCTCATCTGAACAATGTTAACAAGTCCCTTTAATGAAGCTTGCACAACAAATAATTTTATTTGTAAAGGTATGAACTAGTAATTTCCAAGAGAGATCAGTTTAAATATAAAGGACAACTTTATTTTTAAAACCTGTTAGATTTTTCAAAGGAGAAATGGGCAATGTTACATATTTATTTTTTAAAAGTTGAAATACAGTGTATACACGAAATGTATGATCATCTAAAGGTCTGTTAGAATGTGGTCTGCTCTCAATTCATAAGGACCGCTATTTACGAGGACAGCTATTCATAAGGATCACTATTCATAAGGACCGCTATTCAAGAGGACCACTATTCATAATTTGAGAAAAGGGTCATTATTCATAAGGACCGCTATTTATAATTGAATAAGAGGGTTGCTATTCATAATATATGAGAAGAGGATCGCTATTCATAATACAAAATCGGGTCATTACTCATAAGGGTTCCTCTTCATTATACGACAAAAGGGTCGCTATTCATAATACGAGAAGAGGGTCGCTATTCATAATGCGAGAAGAGGGTCGCCATTCATAATGCGGAATGAGGGTCGTTATTCAAAATATGAGGAGAGGGTCATTATTCATAAAGACTGCTATTCATAATCGAAGGGGTTCACTATTCATAATACGAGAAGAGGGTCGCTATTCATAAATACGAGAAGATGGTCGCTATTCATAATACGGAAAGGGTCGCTATTCATAGAATTAAATAGGCAAATAAAATGATATTATAGGTAATACAAAGTTTTGGTATGGGGTCATGAATTTGGTTAAAATGAACATATTGGAAGCATATGCGATCCTACAATTTTCAGTGATCGTTATCGCAGTTGAAATCAAGTCTAAAGATGAAATCGTAAATAATAAACTCTGTATGTTGTATAGCTCCCTCTCAAGGTCAAAATATTAATTTAGCTTTAAAACAATGTTTGTTGACTAAAATCAACTGATTGGCTATTCCCGTTTGGAAATCATATATCAAAATTTTAAAGAATCGTTATCCGGCCATTTTCAAAATTTCCCAAAACTTTGTATTGCCTTTAAGAAAGGGGGCGGGGGATATTTCATATGTAATGATGTGTTTGTTCTGTAATAGATCTTGTTTCATGACAATTCACGTCAGCCTTACTCATTTGTTTTGTTCCCTTTATTGTAATTTTATATTTTGCTTTGGCTGTTTAAAGTAATGTAAACATGGATTTGAACAATTATTACGTGTATTTTCTGTGTTTGGTTGGAATTTATCATGTCTCAAATCAACTACGGTAATGTTTTCTTTTAAAAATTCTGTACCTGCATGCATATTTGTATTTACATTCCATAATTTTCCTGGCGTTCGTTCTGTATTTATCATTAAATCCTGCCCCCTTGTTGCTAGATATCCCACCCCTATAATAAATACATAATCAAATTTCTCATATCATTTTTTATTTGTATTTTGTTGCTCTAGACCTTATCAGACCTCCTTACCCATCACCACCACCACCCCAATAAAATTGTGATTTTTATATGATTTATATTTGGATCAGATTACCTCTTTGTACGCTACATGACGCAAAAACCTTCAAGGTCCGAAAATGTTCAAGCCCCCTATCCCCCAAACAAAACACAATTTTAAAGTGCCCCCCTCCCCACCCCTCTCCAGGCAGTAACTAGGCTTATGGTCCGGTCCATCTCCTTTTGTTTTCGGTGTTAGGAAAGTTTCAGGAAATCAAGATTGTGGATAAATGAAGTTAGGTTAATTGATATGATTACTAGTATCCTGAGGTTGGATAATTCCTGGAAAAAGAAAATCTTGAAACTCTACATTGGCTAAAATTGAGCTTCTGGGGGCCTGGTCCTTGACTTCTGGGACTGGATTATGGCTAAGGCTATATAATTTGTAGGTCCATAGGTCCTTTTAAAAGCTACTTTCCACAAAACATTATTGTTGTATAAACAATTACTAGTTCCTAAAATAGCATGGGCCTACTTGTTCTACCTTATGTCTCATGCAGTGGCGTAGCCAGGATAAGATCAGTCAGATAGGATTATTTGTGTGTTGGGTTTTACTTTATTTTGTTGTCACCACAGGAGCGGGGCAAATATATTAGCTATATGTAGGTAATGGGGATGTCTCTATATAATCATCAAAGATAACAGGTACAATATACTTTTAAAAAAGACATACAGGTAATACCGGGAACGCCACCATTCGCGTAACGCCTAACGGTCACAAAATCATGGTATAAAACCTAAGTCCCTACAACCTCCTCTCCGTCGCTTTCTTCCTTTGCTGAGGGTTAGGGACATGATAGATAAGCCCCTTGATGGCAACACCTTGACGAAAATTGTTGGTAATATGTACTTGTACCAAGGGAATGCTGCAGGGAGGGTGGGCCAAATGGTGCAGCGTGGTCGGACTGATTGGGGGAGGGGTGATGGGTCATGTACATAATTGTGTCACACCTTTTTCTTTATTTGTTCAGAAATGTATGTTTGTAATAAATGTTTTCGACAAATATTCAAGGCCATGTATCCCCCCACCATGGTTAGGCCACAGCCATGGGGGTGTCCCCTTTCAATATTTCCTTATTATCATTTTGTTTGCTTATTTAATTTTTATGAATAGCGACCCTCATTCAGTATTATGAATAGCGACCCTCGTTCCGCATGAATCTAGCGAGGTTACCCCATTAGAATATATGTTACATTTCTATAATATTGGTATCAATAGTCAGGTGGCTTACTGAAATTATTGTACTTGCCGGATAAAAGCACCATTTTTGGTACAAGGCTTCCTTAGGACCTACTAAACAATATAAGGCTAGGAGCCCCCGGCAAAAATTTCAATTTAAGGGTGTGGGGTGGGGTGTCTTTTTGGAGCCCCCAAATGATTTTATAACATTGATTTATTGTTGTACAAATGCCATTTTGGGTACAGGGCTTCCTTAGGACCTACTGAACAATATAAGGGTAGGAGCCCCCGGCAAGAATATCATATAAGGGTGTGGGGCGGGGCATCGCCTCATAGCCCCCAAATAATTTAGAAGGTAATATAACATGTAACATTTATTTGTAGTTGTACAAACGCCATTTTGGGTACAGGGCTTGCTTAGGACCTACTGAACAATATAAGGGTAGGAGCCCCTGGCAAGAGTATCGTATAAGGGTGTGAGGCAGGGTCGTCGCCTCGTAGCCCACAAATAATTTATAAGGTAATATAACTGAGTTGTTGTACAAACGCCATTTTTGATACAGGGCTTCATTAAGACCTGCTGAATGATGGTAGCTAGGGTAGGAGCCCCCGGCATAAATATTCATATATGTGTGATTGGGGGCCCCATGCCATTGTACAACAAAAACTCAATGTTATATATATTAGTTGTAGACTACGAGGCGATGCCCCTGTCCCAGACCCTTATATGATATTCTTGCCAGGGGCTCCTACCCTAATATCGTTCAGTAGCAATGTACCAAAAATGGTGCTTTTATCCGGCAAGTAACGATAGTCGATAAATTTGACGCTAAGCCACCTGACTACAAGAGAACTGTACTGGTATGCTTATGAGTCTTAACGTTCTTTTAATCGGGAACAGTGTCACAGACCTACATGTATATACATGTATAACCTTTGAAATATTTGATGTTCTTTGAAATTTGCCCCGAACATATTTTCAAGTCATTGTAAATGTGCCATTCATTTGATTTCAACCCCAAAAGTGTTCTGCAATACTTTACTTTATGTGTATACCATTGGTAGGATCTAAACACATGAGTACCTAGTATTTTAAGCTAACAATTAACTCGATATAATAGATGTGAAAACAGTTATTTATTGTATATGTGGATGCTTTTTAAAGTTTTTCAAAATTTGTTTTGCTCCTTAATTTCACAAATTCTATAACGCACAGTACGTTACTGGATTGCCTCTTATTTTGTAACAGGCTATTCATTAAGCATTATCGACATGGCATCAGGAAGAGGTATGAACTATAAAACAATTTTTTAATACATGATGTTTTTATATTTGTTCATTTTTATTTATGGATGTACCTAACCCGAAAGATAAATCTTTCAAAACCTGGAGCATTTTTTAATAACATAAAAACCAACTACATGTACCATTGCTTTGAATGGCATGTTCATAAAATAACTGATAATGCTACTGCATAATTTTAGATCAAACTGTTGGGGCCCCTGTTTATGTATCATAATATGATTGTTTTGCACATGTATGCGTTGCTGGGTTCAATGTTGGAATTTGAAGTATTTATTTTTATTTTTAATTTTTTAAACATCACTTTATTGTTCAAACTTGCACAACAAAGGAGAAGATACAATAGCCCAGGACATTTCCATTTTACTGGAAAACGCAGGGCATTAAAAGTACATATAATTTTATATAAACAAAAATAAACAAATTTTACAACATAGGACTGAGGAGTTTTGGATATTCCTAGCTATAGATGAAATAAAAGGAGCTAAATATTGAAAATTCATTTAATATATCAACTGAATCAATAGGAAGCATACATAATGAGTATTATGAGAGTCTCATTTGGGTTAATGTGCCAGGCAATGAAAAGAGGCGAGCTTTAGAAAGAAAAAATTAGACTGGTTATCCTTACATACTTGAAATGCGAAGAGGAATTTTGGTTTGTCTGTAGAGCCGATTTCCAAAGGAAGATACACCACAGAATATCCATTAGCTTGAATATCGGTAACTAAGCTAGGGGGCATTTTTGTATTTTGGGTTTAAACTGTGATATATTATCTTTCCCTCTATAGTGTTTGGCAGGTGAAGTGCATTTGTGGAAGCCTCTGACTTCGCCGCCACTGCCAAGAATCATCTGAGTAGGACATTGCCTCTCGCCTTAGCCTTGCTGATCAAACTGTCCAACACTGCAATGTCATCAAGCTGCTCGGAGTGTTTATTCAGTCCAATCTCAAATGGGACACGTGTGTAAAATCAATGATCCGTAGAAGCAACAGTCCCCTCTACCTACTCTGCAGATTAAAACATCATGGCCTACCCCCTCATGGACTAGTGACCATATACCTGAGCATCGTTCAACCCGTCTTGGAATACGCTGTCCCAGTCTGGTCGGGCGACATCACGAGAAACAAGGAGAATCCAAAAGCATGCTTGCCAGATCATCCTGGGTCGTGATATACGCTACTCTGATGCTATAGATCAGCTAAAGCTACCAACCCTCAGAGACAGAAGGTACAGTCTTTGTGTCACGTTAGCTGAATCAATGATGGACCCTTCTTCAAAGCTCCATCACCCTTTGCCCCCGCGTAATAAACATGGGTACAACACCAGGAACACTGGCAAATTTGTGAACTTGTGAAGGACTGAAAGACACAGAAATAGTCCAACCCCCTTCCTTGCTAGTCTCTTTTGAACTAAAATACTGGTTTATTCATGAACACTTTACCCTATTTTGGACATTGCATATTTGACAGTACATACAAGTTTAATGTAAACCTGATATCACGATGTATATTGGATACTACAGTTAACCCACAATAAAATCATGTTATTAACTAGTTTTAAAGACTTAAGATACAAATCCCTATGCTTTTAAATTAACTTATATCATATAATTATATTTCACGGACCCAACTCCCACTTTATACTAAGTAGTACTATATACCTAATTTTCTAATTACTTGAAACAGCAGCTCTTCGCTTGATTTGTATGAAGTTTAATTTTACCCTATTTTATTTTGTTATACATGCTATGGCTACAATGTATTTCCCTTAGATTATGTATAAGTCTTAATGTCAAATTGTATCATATTTACTTTGTATTGCATTTATTTGAAATTTTTATGATGTAAATTCCACTCAATTCCACTCTTGAGCTGCCATCTGGTTTTTAATAATTACCTTTTCAAATCGATCAAATCAAATCAAATCTGATGGTTCACTTCTTAGATTTTGTAATATGCAATTTGTGCTATCAATTCAATTTTAGGAATGCAAATTTGCCATTTGCCATACCAAAATGCCCTCATTTATTAAAACTGTATAACAGTTCAATAAATAATTAAATAGTGTACATTCAGAGGATTTTTTTTTTTTTTTTGGGGTCTGTACTAAAGATAAACTTTACTTTTATACCTCTGCCACATAGTACAGCAGGAAGCATTAAGCTTAATTGTTCTTTCTTTGAAAATATACACGACAAAATTCAATCAAATTTGGCAGGGATCATTCATTAGAAATGATACATTGTTGCAGTACCTTGCCCTCTCACGTTATTTTCCCACAAAAATTGTTGGAATTTAACCTTTTCATTTTTTGACCTGCAAATGGGACATAGTACCTTTAAACACAAGGTCCATTGGCCTCTTGTTATACATGTTCATCTACGTTATAATGAAGGTATTGAAACTATATTGATACGCAATTATGGATCAAGAGAAAAAATCACACAAAAAGCAAATGTCTTACCAACTGTCATTTGATGCCATACAAGATACTCGTATGTTTGGAATTTTCCATTCCCAAAGAAGCATTACCGTTAATTATGTTAATATGTAATTGTTCTGCTATTTTGTCTTTCACACTGAATGCATGGGCGTTTTTAAGTACCGGTACATTTTTAATGTTCTTGAAAGTCTATTACAAAAGCTGAGTGTAACAACTATTCAGTTGTATTATCATGAAAACGGTGCATTTAGAGAGATCTATTTTCCTATGTTCATACTTGTTTATACATTTTATATTAAAATAACCTAACACATTTTACCATGACCATGTTTGGTGTTGGTTATTACTTCATGTGTCAACAAACACTACACGTTTTAAGTGTAATCAGTTTTTGAGAGGTTTCAAGAAATCTACAGTGTTGGCAGCCCAAAATTTTGTGGCAAAATTAACTTAAATTGTATAATGACATGCATGAAAGGGGATGTCATTTTAAACACAGTTCTGCAAGGATTTTCAAAACAAATGTGTTGATGACAGAATGCCCTATTTGGGTTTACTAGCCTGTTGTACACAGAAAACCTCAATTTCAGTTTCTTAAAATTTTCAGCAGTTTTTGTTCCAATATCACTTTATTAACAAAGGAAGAAATAGTACATATATACTTGTATAGATAAATAAAAAGTATATAGAAGTAGAAAAGAGCAGAAGCCCAGGTCATGTTTTATTATTAACAATGCAGGGCTAATACTTCATATTATTCATAAAGTAGAAAATTATTAACGGACACGTTTAACATCTCATCTGTTTGGGGTCACAAGGGCGCTAACTCCATGTCAAAGTAATATAGATCAATGCCATTGTGGCTCCAAACAATGTTAATGAATAAATAGAATTTAGAAACGATATTTGTGACTGATGTGTAAGTAACATATGGAAAACAAACTAATTTTACCTGAACTCTATATACATTCATACAAAAGCTGTTGAACAAGTATGAATGATGAATTAAACATAAAAAGAAACGGGAACGAGAGGAATGAAAGGAAGCAGAAGGAGAGAGGAGCATTGGGATGAAAAGGAGTAGGAGAGAATACGAGGGGCAGAAGAAGAAAGAGAAGAGAGAGAGAGAATAAAAAGAAGGGGGAACAGAAAAGAAAAGGAGGAAGGAGAAGAAACACAAAGGGATCAAGAAACAAAGGAAGAAGAGAGCAAGGAAAGAAGGTGCTGAGAAAGAGTAAGAATGTGAGTAAGAATGTGGAATATGCATTTATTAAGACTTCAGAAGGCTGTGGCCCTCCCAAAATGGCTCATCCTTAGAGCAGTAAATTGAAAAGGAAGAAGTTACTGCAATCTTTGATACGGTGTAAAATAAATTATACAGATGTGTCCTTGTAACAAACACAATCAAACAAGATGTGACACAAAGAATTACCCCAAGTCTTGATCAACTATTTGAATCAAATTACCATACAAAATGAGTGCTTCTTAGCATGTTTGTGGCTTTTCTAAATGATGTTGCTGCATATAGAGTTTTGGCAAGAACTGGATTAGGAGCCCGATTAGAAGTTGAACGATCATGATCGATGATCATAACTCGGTCAACATCCCAATTAATTCCTAATTTAATTCATCCTTTTCTTTCTACTGTGATTCACGAGAGACCAGACAGCTATAATAAAAAACAGTGGAAACAAGATATATAATTTAAACCATGAGCGTTTATTTAAATCCGTGCTAAAATCTAGCTGGGAAATATTCCAGTAACAGTCGCATGTTAACAATATCAAAAGGTAGTCTATATATATAGCGAAAGACTGCTGCTTTACAAATTACATTATTATCAAACTTGTCAAATGCGCGATGTTGATAATATTGTCAATGATGATGAACTGACGATGTTGAAGAAACGGGGGTCAATTATGTCGATGACGACGATGGTAAAGTTTCTTACGATCTCGAAGAAACAAGATTCAACGATGTGGAAAAGAAAAGCCAAGTTTCTGACGATGTCGAAGGACAAAAGTACACGATGTGTAAAGAATAGCAAAGTTTCTGACGATGTGGTAAAGAATAGCAAAGTTTCTGACGATGTGGAAGAACAGAAATAGACGATGTTAATATACAAACTGGGGTTCGTACTGTTGAACTGAAAGATGGCGTGGTCTTCATACGAAGAAACGGTTTTCAGCGATGTCGATGATGGCGAAAGTAAAGTTCTCATGATGATCGTGAACGAAGAAACAATTGGTCGATGTCAAAGGTAGAGTTCCAACGATGAACGAAGACACGGAAGGTCAATGTTGCCAATATGAAAGAAAATGGCGACCATCAAACAACCAAGATAAGGTTTTCAGCACAAAAGGGATGATGCAGTGCCAGTAGCTCCTGCAATAATAACATAAAGAATAAACTTTGATTACACAGAGAAACAGAATTGAGATATTCGGTGGAGAGATTGTCAGGATTGAATATGAATTTGATTTTGCTTTAGAAGTTTAGATCCATCACAAATTATCAATTAGTCTATCTCCAAGCTCTGATACAGTTAAATTACACCTGTTAGTGTTAGTGTTACCAGTCCGTGTCTGGTATTGGCCACGTAAATTTTTTTATTTATTTTTGAAAATAAATATCTTTCAAAACCTGCAGTACCATATCACTCTGAAAACATCATCCGACCTAGGCTAGGCCCTAGCTTAATTACTAATAACTCACGTTGTTGCAAGTATTGAAATATCAAATAAATATTATTAAAAATTCAAATAAAATGACGGCCAATGGCTTATGCAATAATCACTCGAGCCGTATAGATCTACTAGTCGTAGAGGAAGGTATGTATGAGTATGTCCTCTTCGGTACAATCAATATTCTATAGACTACAGCTGATGCACTAGAATGCTACTATTCTGCTAGTTTTACATCGAATCTTTCATTCTTTGTTGACTCAGCTCAGTTTGAGATATTGTGTGTGCTATAGTCTAGTATTACAATAGATATTACAACATGGAAATGAATGTATGGTACAATGCATTAAGTACATCTACATGATCTAGATTTAGACCATTATAAATGCATATCGGGTAATTTTCCGTTGTACAATTACCCTTATTCCTATCTTGTCAAAGATAGAATACAAATAGAGCATAATTTGAAGTTAACCTACCATTTGCACAGAAATCATGGTGAAAACGTCTCGTAATAATCGTCTTCAGGGGGCTGGTTTTGGGTACCGCCTAGGCAAGTAAAATAATTTCGCGACGTAATTGGCAACGGAAGCAGCCAGGCGTGAATTTCGTCGTCAATTTTATCGCCAATTTTTCACGATAAAATATACGACGTCGTGTATTTTATCGCCAATTATTCACGATAAAATTGACGACGTCGTGTATTTTATCGCCAATTTCGTCGCGAATAATTGGCGATTTCGTCTATTTGCGATGTCCCTTCAGGGCCACCATAACAAACGCCCCCTAGCCTATGCCTGAGTTACCTAGGTCCGCCAAAAATGGTAAGATGGCATCGTTTAGACAAGGGCAGGGCAAGCGCTATGTGAAACTGCATCAGCTGTGCGTTACCTTTGACCGAAACAGTAATCATACCACAATATTATGTCTAGGCCAGGGCCTAGGGTAGTCCAGATTCAGTCCGTTCATTGTTTTTATTCTCCAACCCACGCACTGCCAATCCCACACAGCGCGCTCTCTCCATTGATCGCGCTATCCCCAAATTTCCGTCCCCACGAACGTCCGGACGTTTCTGCCAGTGTCGGGGTCAAAAGTTCGCGCTAATGTATGCTGACGTAGTGCCTTCGCTTATGCCCTAATGAATATGCATCAGTAACATCGTCGCGCTGTGTGTGTATTTTGTGTGTAGTTTGTGTGTACTTCAAATTAGGTATGCCCTGCCTGAAACCCTACCCGCACTGCCCCGATTGAAAACACTGGGGAAATCCATGGTTTGAGCAGGGAGGCCCTGGTTTGAGCCACTTACTGGTGTTTGGCAACTTTGGGTCTAATAGTATACTACTACCAGGGAGTTGGGATCCCAACTCCCTGATCTCAATTCATGCAAACTTTATTCTTGTCTAGATTCAGTGAGATTCTGAATTATAATGCCATAATCTCTCGTTGTTTTAGTAAATTAGCGGTAAACTTAAGATGGTTGAAATGATTTGTTAACTATGTTTTTTGTTAAAGCCTTTTAAAAGTATTTATTCATTCAATTGATTTATATTATGATATGATCATGATGTATTTTGACTTATTCAACTCGGCTGACGCCTCGTTGAATAGAACGTTAATCTTTCAACTCATGAAAATATTCGCACTTTTGAACTCATAAGCATTCATTATTTGTATAATATACAATTCTATTTAGTCGTTCATGGCTCGTAATTAATCGTTGGAATGATGAGCCAGAGCCAAATTTGATTTATATGTGTTTGTAATACAGGGCAAACTTTCATATTTTCTTTGGGGCGTATTGAGCTAGTATTAGGAATTTTGACCACCAAGATTATCATCATTCTTACGTCTTTATTTTCCCGAAGGACAGGAAAAAGGGATATCTTGTTTGGGAACATGATGATCTGAACAGGGGGGGTCGGAATACTTTAGGGAAAAGGAGGGGAAAATAAGAACGAATATCTGTGGACGAAAGACATTCATGGTTGTAAAGGCACTTCATACACCGTGCGGTTGTAATTGTCTATTTGGCATTCCATAATTTTATCGTCTGCGAAGATTGTAATTTTTGGCCCAAAACTGGGGCACGTTATGGCGATGGAAAAGGAATTGCATCGTTAATCGGCATATTATTTATGCCTGCCTGAGACTTTGGTAACAAGTGGCACAGTGGTAAGCATAAATAGAACTTTTAGGTTTAATTTAAAGAGAACTCGCTCAGTATGCATACAGCAATCAGTGTTATCCTACTGTAGAACTTCAATAGCTCGTGTATCAGATTGATGCATTGTACGCATAGTGTGCAGGTCTTTGTGTAGTACTATAATTATGAATATTTGTTTGTATGGAAATATACAGAAACTCTTAATCAGTATCGAATTTATTGTGTAATGATAACTCAACTAGATTAAACTCAAACCTCAGTCCTGAGGAAATAAGCACTCAAATACGCCAAAACTTGATATAAGATGGTTGACATTACATTTATTGCTCACATAACATTTTTGCAATTACATTGTCTATTTAAGCTGTTTTCGACACCCATTGTATACAGTTAAATACGTTTACAAATATTCCTTATTTGTAGGATATCAGTTTAGAGTTTATTTCTAATTTTCACAACACTTAGTGTATTAAATACTGGACAGTATTGCTATTATGATAATTTAAGTCCAATTACTTTAAATTGAAGTTAATTGTTATTCACCTTAGTATAATGTTTAGACTCATAATACAGTGGAACCTTATTATTAAAGGCACTGATGTGGCAGACTTTACCTATAACAATGTATCTTCTCTCGTCCCAAGTGCCTCGTTATAATGCAGTTGCACTGTAACATGCTTTGATATGATGATATACTTATGTTGGATTTTGTTCATTTGTTTGTTTGTTTATAGTTTTTACGGGAATCTAAGGAACAAAGTGAATCAGCAAGCCAAAGAGTCAGCTTTGACCATGATGAAGAGACTAGATTCAATAAAGCTGTTTTGACTATTGTTTACCCAGTATGAGAACACGTGCGAGCTTTCGTTTGTTTGTCGTCGTAGTCCGGGCAGGCACAATGGTTTAAGAAGAAAATGAATAGGCCTATACACCTTTTCACGGTTAAGGGCGCCATTTTAGAGGTCAGGGGTTTACGCGTATATTAGTCCGGGAGCCAGGGGGGGTCAACCTAGCTGGAAGGGAAACCAATTTTCATGTCCACAGATGTAAAGATCGCATAGCTCCATATAACAAATCGACCGTCTGGCATGTTCTAAGTGGTGGGTGTGGCCAGGGAGCCCCTCCCCAAAAAGCGGCTCTTTGACGACAAATTAGTATTTTGTAAATAATATTGTAAGGAAACCTCGAACCACCATGAGTTTGGTGTCATATGAAAGAAAATTAAATTATCTACATTTTGATACCTATTTCAACGAAATTAAGATTAATTTACATAGCAAATTTAAGTTAAAAACATGATTTTGGGTGATTTTTTTCGAAATATTGAATTTTATCAAAAAAGATTATTTTCCATATATCAAAATTGGAGAGGTTCATTTTTTCATAACTTTCCAGGAATTTGCTTATATACAATGACAATATCCTGTGCGAGGGAGAGGCTTATAAATCTTTTCAATAAAAAGTTATAGCAATCCAAAGTCATTGATTTGATTTCCACAAAAACAACATTTTTGCCCACATGTGTATTACTGTATGCATATACGTGCATTAGTGTACTAAGGACCTGTTCGGCGTGTTTACATCGAGTTTTAAAGATAACTTTTAACTAAAACCTCTAATCACCATGTATTTGGTGTCAAAAGATGGATAACTAAAATACCTTCATCCTGATATCAATTTCAATGAGTGATGTAGTGTGTGAAATATAAATTTTGAGCCAAAAAGGTGCTTTATTGTAGATATTCCTCTGATTTTGGCCAGTATCTCGGTATATTAACTGGACAAAAGGGATTAGACATTTAGTAGTGCAGAAAGTTCAAAGGATTTGGAGCGCTGAGTGCAATTGATAAGTTCTTCTTCTGTACTCTGGGATGTTTCAGGAAATGTGGACATTGGCAGTTGCCTCCCCCAGGCGCAGATCCAGGGGCAGGGGACCTAGGCCCCCGCCAAAAGAATAAAGAGAGTGAGAGAGAAGGAAAAGAAGGGAAAGGAAAGAGGAGAGAAAGGGAAAGAAAGAAGAGGAAGCAGAAAAGAAAAGGGGAAAACGGAGATCGGGGCGAAAGGACCTAATTGTCTCCCAGGTTGTTGCCTCCCCCCCCCAGCAAAAAATAAGAGCAAGAAGGAAGGAAATGGAAAGAAAAAAGGGAATGAAATAAAGAGGACGAAGAAAAGAAGGGGGTATCAGTTGCGATTCTCCCGCCAACAAGTTGTGGATCTGGGATGGGACCTAAAGTTCTTGCCTCTTCCCCGCCAAAAATAAAAGGGGGAAAGGAAAGGGAAAGAGGAGAGCTAAAAGGGAACAAAAAGAGGAAGAAGAAAAGAAAAGGATGAAAACAAGGGAGATCAGTTGCGATTAATTCGGCCAACAATGTATGGATCGGGGACCGAAAGGCCCTTGCCCCTCCCCTGCAAACTTAAAAGAGAAAGAAGGGAAAGGAAAAAAAGAGGAAGAAGAAAGGTAGGGGAGATCATGAGTGATTTTCCCGCCAACAAGGTGTGGATCGGGCGAAAGGTCCTTGCCTCCCCTGATATGACCGTGATTTAATACCTACCCTGCTTACGGGGCTCTGCCCTGGAATCCACCTAGGGCCCTAAGGCAGGCCCTTTGATGCTAATCTGATCGTAATGTATAAAACCCTGAGTTTCCGGGGCTCCGCCCACTGGACCCCACGCCAATTAGTGACCTGCCAGAGTCACAAATAAGGTATCAAAATATGCTCATCTGACCGTAAATGCCTAAACCCCTGAGCTTACGGGGGCTCTGCCCCCTGGACCCAACCTAGGGCCCTAAGGCGGCCCCTGGATGCTCACCCGACGGTAATTTAATGCCCCAAACCCCTAAACTTCCGGGGGCTCCGCCCCCTGGACCAAACGCCAATTATTGTCCTGCCAGTGTCACAAATAAAGTATAAAAATGCCATCTGACCGTAATTAAATGCCCATACGCCCGGAGCTTCCTGGGGTTCCGCCCTTGACCCCGCCGGTGCTTTGTCCCTAGACCCAACGCCCATTTACGCTACGCTCTTCATGATTGTAAAATCTTTTTGAACATAGAATAACATTTTTTTAAATTAGAATAAAATAAAATGCAAACTTGTCGTAGATTGTTTCCTTTGAAACAGCGTTCGAGTTACAGTTCCACCAGGGACACTGTCATAGACAATCTTTGATTACTTCTATTTATTGAATTTTAATTGGGATGTGGGCAAAAGAAAAGAAGAAATGGAAATCTGCATGTAATACTTTGCAAGTTCAAGCTAGTAAATGTGCTACAACTGATCATTTCAAGCGTATTAAGCGTATTATTTTTTTTGACTCTAGCAGGTCACTAATAGGCGTGGGGTCCAGGGGCGGAGCCCCCGGAAGCTCAGGGGATTTAAGCATTAAATTGCGGTCAGATGAGCATCCAGAGACCCGCCTTAGGGCCGTAGGTGGGGTCCAGGTGCAGAGCCCCCGGAAGCTCAGTGGTTTTAGGCATTTGATTACGATCAGATATAGCATCCAGAGACCCGCCTTAGGGCCCTAGGTGGTGTCCAGGGTGCAGAGCCCCCGGAAGCTCAGGGTTTTAGGCATTTGGTTACGATCAGTTTAGCATCCAAGGGCCTGCTTTAGGCCCTAGGTGGATTCCAGGGCAGAGCCCCGTAAGCTCAGGGTAGGTATTAAAATTGTTTTCATCCTTTTCTTTTCTTCTTCCTCGTTTTTGTTCCCTTTAGCTCTCCTCTTTGCCTTTCCTTCACCCCTTCTTTTTGGCAGGGGGAGGGGAAGGCAAGGGCCTTTAGGTTCCCATCCCGATCCACAACTTGTTGGCGGGAGAATCGCAACTGATACCCCTTCTTTTCTTCGTCCTCTTTATTTCATTCCCTTTATCTCCTTTTTTCTTTTTTCTTTCCTTTCCTTCCTTTTCTCTTTTGTTGTTGCTGGGGAAGGCAACAACCTGGGAGGCAAGGCCATTTCGCCCCCGATCTCCTATTTCCCCTTTTCTTTCCCACTTCCTCTTCTTTCTTTCCCTTTCTCTCTTCTTTTCATTTCCTTCTTTTCCTTCTCTCTCTCTCTCTCTCTCTCAAGTTGGCGGGGAGGGGGGCAAGGCCCTGGCCCCTGGATCCGCGCCTGGGGAGGCAACTGCCAATGTCCACATTTCCTGAAACAGCCCAGAATACAGAAGAACTTATCAATTGCACTCAGCGCTCCAAATCCTTTGAATTTTCTGCACTACTAAATGTCTAATCACTTTTGTCCAGTTAATATACCGAGATACTGGCCAAAATCAGAGGAATATCTACAATAAAGCACCTTTTGGCTCAAAATTTATATTTCAAACACTACATCACTCATTGAAATTGATATCAGGATGAAGGTATTTTAATTATCCATCTTTTGACACCAAATACATGGTGATAAGAGGTTTTAGTTATAAGTTATCTTTAAAACTCGATGTAAACACACCAAATGGGTCCTTAATACACTAATGCACGTATATGCATACAGTAATACACATGTGGGCAAAAATGTTGTTTTTGTGGAAATCAAATCAATGACTTTGGATTGCTATAACTTTTTATTGAAAAGATATATAAGTCTCTCCCTCGCACAGGATATTGTCATTGTACGTAAGCAAATTCCTGGAAAGTTATGAAAAAATGCACCTCTCCAATTTTGATATATGGAAAATAATCTTTTTTGATAAAATTCAATATTTCGAAAAAAATCACCAAAAATCATGTTTTTAACTTAAATTTGCTATGTAAATTAATCTTAATTTCGTTGAAATAGGTATCAAAATGTAGATAATTTTATTTTCTTTCATATGACACAAAACTTATGGTGGTTCAAGGTTTCCTTACAATATTATTTACAAAATACTAATTTGTCGTCAAAAGGGCCGCTTTTTGGGGGAGGGGGCTCCCCCTGGCCACACCCACCACTTAGAACATGCCAGACGGTCGATTTATTATATGGAGCTATGCGATCTTTACATCTGTGCATATGAAAATTGGTTTCCCTTCCAGCTAGGTTGACCCCCCTGGCTCCCGTACTATATAGCGCCCATGCAAATATGATGTGAGCGCACAGCGCATGCAGGCAGTGATGTCTTCAATGTTTTCAGATGCCTGCGCTGTGCGCTCACATCATATTTGCATGGGCGCGCTATCTTAATTACGCGTAAACCACTGACCTCCAGAGGTCAGTGGGGTTAACATCTTTGTTTGTTCTTAAATTTGTTCTTAAATTAAGATGGCGCCCATGTCTGCGCATGCGCACTTTTGTAACCGTGAAAAGGTGTATTCCCCAATCTTTTGGCTTATTATTTTATTTCCCTGTATAGAGAGTGAGCAAAGAGCGGCAATTCAAGAGAAAACGTCCATTTATATATCGCATACTCTCGTAATGTCTAGAACTTAAATTCCGAATCCTTGGCAGACTTAAAATATTTTTAGTATTTAAAGTTTTAACGAAAGTAAGTTCTGCAAATAAATCTTTAGGACTTCAAACTTCTCGCAAAATCTGATTGATCTGTAATAGACGATGTCACTTGTACGCGCGCACAGCCAAAAGTAAATCGTATTGGACTATCCACTAGACTTGAATTTTAATAAAATATTAAGTCTTGTGATATTCTTAATTAAATCTGAAAGGTTTGTGCCCGATTCAAAAATCTCTTGAACTTACAATAATTAACCCTTCGCACTTAGAAATAAGTCTTATAAATGAAGGGAGTATATTATGTGCATATTTATTTTGACGTTTGTAGAGCATTATTAATGTTCAAAATTATAACGGACAAACCTATAGTCTGTGAACAGTGTTGTAAGTTTGGCCTTGTATAATTTCATTCCTTTAGTCTATTATGAGGCAATATATTGAGTGGGAAGTGGTGAAAATAAGAATGAACAGAGATCTGCGGACAAAAGAGACGGATGGATAAAGGAGAAAATGTAAATTATATTTTAACATTTATCTTGGACATATTTATTTTGATGTTCGTAGAGCATAATTCATGTTCCAATTAAAAGGCAGAAAAAACCTTAATTGTGAATAATGATAATAATAATAATAATAACAATAATGATAATAGACGTTATATTCTACATCATTTATCTAAATGGTATTAAATTTTTCTTTATTTAATTAATGTTGATTGACATGTTTTGGTATGGGGGTCAAGTATCCATCCATGTGTTTGTTGTAGTAAGCCAGTGAAACGAAATCAAAAAGCTCTTCGGCATGTTCAAAGTGTGGAGAATGGGTTCACATCAGGGGCGGCGATTTCTTTTCATGACCGGTGGGGGGCGAAATGAGAGGGACGAGGGAGCATAGTGAACGAGAGGGGCCAGTGATGTAATGAGCAAAAACGTTTGTGGGGGAATGCATCACAACCACTCTTACATGTTACATGCAGGTCCCACTGAACGTTGTTCAAAGTGGGGGGCGGGGCTAAATTATTTACGATCAGGTAGAGCAAAGTGAACGAAGCAAGTGGAGCGTAAATTGGCATGCTGTCTAGGGGCAAAGCCCCGGCGGGGGTCAAGGGGCGGAGCCCCATGAAGCTCAGGGGTTTTAGGCATTTAATTAATTAAGGTCGGATGAGCACTCAAGGGCCCGCCTTAGGGCCCCCGGTGGTGTCCAGGGGGCGGAGCCTATTTTAGCATCAGTTCTATCAGTTGAGCATATTGTGATACCTTATTTGTGACACTGGTAGGTCACTCATTGGAGAGGGGTCCAGGGGGCTGAGCCCCAGAAGCTCAGGGGTTTTCGGCATTTAATTACGGTCAGATGAGCAACCAGGTGCCCGCCTTACGGTCCCTGGTGCGGTCCAGGGAGCAGAGCCCCCAGGAGCTCAGGGAAAATCATGCCATTTCAGCAACATTTGTAAATCACTGGTATCAAATTAGAAATAAACCACGTTTAATTTTATTTAGGGGGAACTGCCCCAACCCCAAGCCCCCAACCCCCCACTATCAGTATGCCAGTGAGAGGGGCGAAGGTGAAGGAAGTGAATATCCCCAAAGAGCTATATTATAATAAGTCTTATTATATAGCTCTATGCTACCCTCACAGGTTTTTTCCTTTTCTTTTTAAATTACATTCTTTAGCAAAACTATAGTATAAAAACAAGCAATATACTTTTTCTCACTTCACTTTTACTTTGCCGGTATTTAATGTGTAGTCCGATGGGTTTGAAATATTAAGTAGGTAAATTTCAGCAAGTAGGACTTCGCAAAAGAGCAAGCGGAATGTTAATTTTTCGTAGCACTGATCTATTTCTATAACTCTTAATCTTGTGAACTTACAGTGTAAACTGTGCTGACGTGATACCAACGGAATACAGATTTTATACAATATTTACTAGCACATTTTAAAGGATATTATGCGAGGGAGCTAGCGACCGAGCGAGAAGATTTTTGCATTTTTATTAGTTAACGCTGCACTCTTGGGCCCTCCAGAGCCTAAAAGTGTGTTGCAGTCTTTAATCAGTATTTACTATACATTTTGTGTGTGCACTTTTTTAAATTTTCTGAGGGAAGGGGTTAAACACCCTCAATGTTTCTGTCCCCCCCCCCATGAAAAGAAAAAACGAATTATGGAGGGAAATGAGAGGGCTAAAATAAGAAAAGAAAGAGAGAGAAAAGAAGTTTCCGGAATTCTGTAACTCTTGAAAATAATGATGATTTCACATTTGGGAAACTGTGTAACACTTATTTTTGTGTTTTCTCCAAGTAATCTTATGCAGCGTGAGCTTTCGTGTCTATATATTCACGAATTAATTACTATATCTATATCTATACACTTGATGTTTTGTTCAACGGTGCCTTGCTAACTAATTTGCTCGGGTGACAAATACGCATTTTAACTAGGCGACTCTAGGTATTGGTGCTAATATATTTGTATACAAATTTCCTCATTCCATTGTGTTTTACATTCCCCCTCTTAATTAAGTTTTTCTTTACTGCCTCACAGTCTTTCATTTACAACACTGGCATAGGAACCGAGGGGGGTGGCGGGAATATCGATCCCCCAACTTGTTATGGCCGAAAATCCCTTATTTTGTACATTAAAAAAATAAGTGTCCTTTTCTCTTTGGATATGTGCCCTTTTTCTTCTCACCATAAATTGTACTCCTGATTTAAAGCGACTAAGAACATTTTTTCTTCGATTTCACCCAAAGCTCAATCGCTACGCTCGCATCTTAAGTTATTATGATTTTTTTCTTAAAAAGATCTTCAAAGTTAAGTCTTTCATGATAAGGGTTTGTTTTTCCTCTTTATAAGATGTAATTTTTGCATTGCGACTTCACAAATCTTAAAATTTGTGCTCGCGCGCTTCGCTCGCTCACGAATATATATTCAGACCATCACACCCAACTGCAAACTATGATGCTTAGCAGTATCTTGGACCATGTAAAGAGAGAAACAAACGATGAAATCATCCCTGATTATCTAATCGCAATGTAGGGGTATAATATGGCCTACCAATGTCTATGAATTGTATATTTTACCTTAGTTGAGGTTTCCTTTGTAGGGGCCCCTTTTTTCCAAAAATGCCCATTTTTGTTGGTGCCCCCCCCCCCCATTTGAAATTCGCTCCGCCAGGCACTTTTCCACGGTAAGAGGTGATTGTTAAATCTCGAGGAACAAAACTTAATCCCTCATGGCTATACTCCCCATATATTCCACAAAGTTTTGGTATTTTTTAATTCATGATGAATTGCTTATAAATTGCTCTAAAAAGGGCAAAAAATGCACTAAAATAAGGCTGATATTAGACCAGAGAGAATCTAGAACCCCAGAGCTTCCAGGGCCCTTGAGCGGGCCCTGGACCGCCCGGCCGAAAGAGACTTTGCCAACGCGCACATTCGGATTTTCAGGATGAGAGCTTCAACGCCCCCCTCCCCCCACTTCTAAAAAAGCTTCCTACGGCTATGATCTACAATATCTATTTTATCAGGAACCTATATTCTACAAGCACCGCTTTTCAATAGGTTCCTCACATTTTACATGTGAGTTGAATATCATCGTAACGTGCTTATATAACATTAACATAAATGATTTCTATTTTATATATCTGTCTCTGATTATTTTTAAAATGTGGAAACAAAGAAACGTGAAAACTTGAAATGCAGGAAAAAGCCAGGTTTTTTAAAGCAAGGATATCGAAATTCACTACGTTGAATGGAATGAGCCCTCCAACACCCTCTCCTGTTCGGTTGCTTCGCTACCTCGCGGGGTCACATCAATGATGCCATCCAGTTTTTCAAACACCCCCTTGAAAAAAATTCTGCGTGCGCCACTGGTTACAGGTACTTCCATTTTGGGATAATGCTAAAAATGTAACTCATTCTAATTCTATCCCTCTGCGCCTCAGAACTAGATCGATGGCGCATAGCAAATGCTGTATTTATTATGAGTCAGCTACATCTGCAGGAAACAATAATTGTGATAAATATGATCATAATATAGGTTAAGGAGAAACAAGGAATGGTGAATTTCCGTATGAAAAAGGGATGAAAAATTACCCATGGTAATATCAGATAATAAGGTGATCGATGTTCAGTATTTTTGACAAGATAATACATAATGATTTGTTCAGTTTGTCCGAAACACGGTTAAACGATGACATTATTATGTATGAATGAAATCAATTATGTGCCTGGATATAAATTTGTGGGTAAACATAGAGGGTCAGTTGGAGGAGGAGTGGGTTGCCACACAAAGTAAAATATATCTTACTTTAAAAGAGAAGATCTGGAATGTAACAAGATTGAACTGATGTGTTTAGAAATAAAAAGGCACCAAAGCAATTCCCATTTTGTGG
The DNA here is from genome assembly GCA_037976565.1 of Mesocentrotus franciscanus. Lineage (NCBI taxonomy): Eukaryota > Metazoa > Echinodermata > Echinoidea > Camarodonta > Strongylocentrotidae > Mesocentrotus > Mesocentrotus franciscanus. Next base: position 18,112,096 of record CP137666.1, on the reverse strand, counting down.
ATATAGAAAACCATCCAGTGATGCAACTCTTCAATTTTCTTTAATATACTTGAACAAAATATAGATGAAACCTTCAACAAATTACCATACCCTAAAACAGAAAACAAACAAAAAACGATCCTTTTCATTCACAGTCAAGAATTGCAAGTCACATTTTCAAGAAATAATTTAAACAGTTTTCTCATGCTTAAAAAAAAAGACAATCTGATTACATGGGGAGCCTCGCCGTGCATCCCACGTGCGCTCCATGTATAGTTTATTCAATGTATAAATGTTTTTGATGTGTACGTTCATCCATGTTTTTTTTTATGTTTACTGTTTTTGTTTGTATCATGTGGAGGGCTCCGTTGGAAAGCAGTTTCTTTTAACTGAATCGGACTACCTTCCACTGTTTTATCCATGGTAATAAATAAAACATGAATACATGGATTCGAAAGTCACGGGGCGTTGTGGCGTGCGCCTGTAATCCAGCTAACAATGGAAGTTACAAACTGATTCAGCCGAGGACGCAGTCACGTTTTTCGGATGGTGACGTTAAAGGTCGGTCCCCAGACGTAAATAATCATATCTGATTGATACACGTCTGTAAAAACCTAATTACACACACACACACACGTCATTCAGTCCAAGTTTCGTAGCTTCATATTTCAAAGCTTCGGCAATCTTCTCCTCCGTAAAACGATGATGACTATCCACAGACATTCTTATAGATTATTGTAAACAAACGATGATAGTAACAGTTCCCCGAATCATGAATTGTAAATGTACAACTCAGAAAACCAACTCGATAAAGCCAACTCGAAAAACACAGTTTGTGTAAACTCGACATCAGGCGTCAGGACGTCAGTATTTATAGCTTAGTTTGTTTTCAAATTTTAATAGTCATTTAATTTTTTGCTCCATAATTTCCAAACTTTAATTTATTTCAATAAACAGAGGATTTTTTGCAATTAAGTAATAAACACTCCAACTTGAAATTTTAAAATAATTATGGACTCCTTATAATGAGAATAGTAGCTTCGTGACGGCGGCGGAGAATTACGTAATGCGCTAAAGTGATTGTCAGGTTACTCGTCCAATCAGCGTACATCGAACGTGTATAGCTTTGTGGGCGGAGTTAATCTCCCCCGGAATTCCGGGGGAGAATGGCAAAATCGTCTGGACCGTTATCGAGACCTCAGAAAGAGAGGAATGGCTATGGTTACTTTCTATGGCGCGCCGTTTGACCAATAATTCAGATAAACACTGTTTATCGCCGATAAACCAGGCGATACAATCCGCGTTCTCAATGACACAAAGAGATATGTGATGAAAATGGTGGAATGTGCATAGGACTCGGTTACAACCTCTGCACCATGGGGTATGAAGCGTTCTATAGACTATTGAGGCGTAGTTATAACGTTCCCGAGCGTAGCAAATGTGGCCGATTTGACGTGAATCTCGTATTTATGTTTTTATATCGGTACACATTTTAAATGTCGGACCTTCAAAAATACTGAAATAAAAACTCTATAAAAATATATTAGTTTTAGAATATATTTAATTGATTTTTCAGGGACAAATTTTAAATGTTTGTTTGAAATAGCAAAATGTTGAATAACAAGTGGTATAGCTTAATGATGACGTAAATCCACTTACGAAAATCTTTCTGCAGCAACCAGGCTAGTGGCCAATTTGAAGTTACCATCCAGGACTGAATGAAATTTGTTGGTAAAAAATCAAATTCTTTAGTTTTGTTATGTAATAATATTTTTCTTGTGAATCATATATTTTCAAATGCTTACTATTGCTATCTTATTGAAAGTAAATAATTGTGAAATGGCCTCCATAAGCATTGATTAGTGTTGCTAGTCTTAAAAACAGAAATACATTCAATTTTAACGCGAGTCTTAAAATATCCGATCGAATCAGCCCTTTGTAGGCGTGTGTGAGCCTGTGAGGGATCTATGCATGTGTCTAGATGTAGCAGTATCTCTTTTGTTTGTCAGAGAGATAAAGACGAGATACAACATCTCTTGCTTCAATATTCAGCCATGCAACATCGGAAACTGTTCTTTAAGGAGACTATACTACACAGTGATTTTTTCTTCTTGGGAATATACCGAATATACATCGTTTGAAATTAGTCTAATCTTCTCAGCCGATATTGGATCATGGGGTGAAAACAGAAGAAATACTAATGTGAAATAGTAGGCGCATCTCACTATTATGACTCGTTTATATGAGCCATAATTCGTATGTTTAGTTACCATTCCATATATTCTCACCTTTATTTTGTTTAGTAAAAATGCAAGTATCAACCATCTAACGCTGAAATCATAAAGATAATTTTGGTGTTATGCTTGTATAAAGACTAATTAAGCGTTCTCTTACCCAACCCAGTTGATCTATTCCAATATGGTCTACACCCAAGCTCGTCTACAATCTACATATCTAATAATCATTTCATCTATTTATCACTTGGTCTAATTTGTAGCCATTTGGTGTAATCTCCAATAATAGTCTTATTTTCAGTCGTTCTAATGCACATTCGTCTATTATCCCTAAGGTGTGATAATCATTTGATGATTACTATAATTTGTGATTATTTTATGAGATAAAATATAGTGAGCACTCATTTTTGTGCTCAACGGGGAGTGCTTTTTCAACCACCACCCACCCCCCTCCCGGCCCCTTGAGCGCCAGGAGCGGGCCCATCTTCTTTTTTTTTTACAAAAAAGGGCGTTTTTACTTGTTTTTTTCTAGGAGGGGCCTGCCCCTAGATCCGCCACTGGGTGTATGGTCGGTGGCTCAGTGCTGGGTCGGTACACTTTTCTTTTCTTTTTCGGTACACTTGATCAGCTTAATGTCACAAATAGCAGTCTGCGTGTGCTTAGAACTAGACTATCTAGATAATATCTTAACACGTGCATGTTGTTATCGGACGTTCCAAATAATAATAAGCCGGTGAAAAGCTACATATTCTCATATCTTTGGTATTTTCGAGATGTTTCAAGGTAAGGTTTGTTTTGGTTTTTTCTTTGACAACAAGAGCAGTATATGCATAGGTCTATATATATAAAAAAAAAAATTTTAAAATTTATTTATAGCTAAGCTTCATTAGTTGAAATTGTGCTTCTGCCGCAGTATGTACATGTACAGTCAATGTACATGTAGCCCGGTGCCAGGCTGGCGGTACAGCTGCACAGCTCAGCAAGCAGTGGCGTAACTCCAGGTAGCTCCGCCGCCGAAGGCGGCGGAACTCCTTGGAGTTAGCAGTGGCGCGGTGTAGCTCACTAAGAGTAAGACGATAAGACTAGTAGTACATGTACTAGTCTAGGCCTAGTCAGTTAAATGCATGATTCCAATCTTGACAATCTCGCGTATAATAATGTTACTGGTCAATGGATGAGAGTGAACATAGCCCTGCATATTGATCTACTGATATTATTAGACTGAGCTGGGCAATAACAAGTGAATAACTTCACAAAATTTAGCTGAAATAAGTCCATATGAATTATGACCACAGCAAGCACAGGCAGCCGGCAGAGGCATAGCCATTACTACTACTACTACTGTACTACTACTAGAATCTACTACAGGCTAGACTACTAGTACTAGTAAAGTAAGATCTACACCTCTACAACTAAAATGAAAAGAATGCAAACTACCACTTAACTTAACTTGTCTTAAAACGGGATACACATAGGATAGCAAAACTTGGGCTTATAACTGCAGAATACCCGCACATTTTTAGATACCATGTTTTTGGGGACGATGTGCTACGGTGTATAAATAAATGTGGGGTATTACTATATTAGGTACGTACATAGGTAAAACTTGTTTCTCCAACTCCAAGCAAATGTACAGAAGAATTACTCACAAGTCACGACAGAAGTTGAACTATAGGTTACTTCAACGTATCAATAACTAATAAGTGCTAATGCTTAGTTTACAGTGCCCCGGTCGGTGTACGATAAATTGTTCTACGAAATTTTTTTGTGTGTGCGATTTTGGGGGCATCGTAAGTGGCTACGGGCGATGATGTTTGTGTTTACATTATCTACAGTGTACGAGCATCATGCCATTTCTTGTATTGGCCCTCGGCAGGCCGGGGCCAATCCGTACAGAGGCTGCTCGGAGGTTGTACAGAAATCGTGCAAGTTCAGTGCAGTATATGTAGCCGCAGTCTCCGCAGCCTCTGCCTAAACTAGGTATTACAGATGCACAAACGCAATCATCCCCAAAGCAGTTGATGAGATCCTTGGCATTTCTCTTGCCAAGAAGTTGGACAGAAATAACTGTCTGGTATGGGGAATTTTAAATTTGAATAAAACTAACATTTGTCAGACTTTCCCATACACTGACACATCTGTGTACGATAATCTGTAATCCTTGGCACATGCACAATGGAGGGGGTCAATTAGAGATTTTCCTTGGAATTTTGCACAAAATTTGGCCTCGTTTTTTTCTTCTCAAAAATTGTTTTAGAAAAAAGGTTGAAAAAATAATCTAATTTTCATATATACAATAAAAATAACGTTGAAAAATCATTATAGAACATCAAAATATAAAGACAAGTTTACTTTCACCTTATCTGACCATTTTCTTGAAGCTACTGTGCGCGATGAGATCAGCAATCACACACAAACTGCATTGCATAACCTCCTCACTAACCCGTACGTATAGAGACGGTCAGTGGAGCCAAACATACTAGGCTCAGTGAATCAAATGCTGAAATCAGAGTGAACCAGACGAGCTATCAAGGAAAAAGGCAATGCCAGATGATTCTAAGAAGAAAAAAAATCTTGCCCAATTGGCAATTGTAGCTAAATTCAACTCTTAGTCTTCTACACAATTGCATGCTTCTTTGAGAGGAAGGAAAACTTTCTTGAAAAAAAATCAATCCAAGAAGACCTGACAAAGAAAAATGCTGCTTTGCTATCCCTGACAAGATCCTGTCCTAAAACACTGCATGGACAAGTCAGGACAAGTTATTGCACTCATCCTCCGTGATAAAAACAAAGATGTAAGAAAGCTAATCTCATGCAAAGATAATGGATAATTTAAATACATAATGTCACATTTGGCTGGTACATCTCTTGTACAGTGAACCATACATATACTGAACATTTTCCTTGCAGTTTAAAGCCCCTCTAAAGTGTTGGGAGCCCCAAATTTGACGGCAAAATTTCATGTTGTAAACTATATCATAATGTGAAAGGGGTTGCCATTTAAGACACATTTCTGCAAAGATTTCCCAAAAATGTGTTTGAAGACAAATATTGATAAAAGAAAACAGGTTCTAGGACTATTACCCCTGAGCAATCACCTCCGTGGATTCCAAGCCAGACACACCCCCACCCCCAGGACAATTGCCTCCTGAAAAAATTCTGCTTTTATTAAAACTAGTACATTGTATCAGGGTAGAGTTCCCCGTTAATGAACAGGGGAGGGGGTATTGTCCACAGGGTAGTTGTCCTCGGGGGTGATTGTCCAAGGGGTAATGAAAGGGGTTCTGAAAAATATTTGGGTTTTATATTGTCCACAGAAAACCCAAATTTTGTATTCTTTCATCAGAAATGTGTCTTAAATGACATCCCTTTTAGATTATGATACAATTCAAGTGAAATGTTACCATCAAATTGTATGTCTAATATCAGTAGATCAACATGCAGGGATATGTTCACTCTCATCCATTGACTAGTAACATTATTATACAATTGTATAGAGGGGCTTTAATACCTTTAACTAGTGTAATACTTTACTCCTTTTTGTTTGTTACCAAAAAAGAAAAGAATTTTTGCCTTTGTACAGTTTATGTTTAAGAGTAGACTAATGTATGTACATGTACACAATTATGAAAAAGGATAACAAAATGCTAGTACCTGCACATGCATGTTTCAATTATGTTAAGAATATTTGTCAAATTTATTTCTCTGTAAATATGTTACTGATATTGAGCTTAACTCAGCTTATCAAGGGTATAATGGTTAATTTAGATTAGTTTAATTCCAAATTAGGACATATTATCCAAACAGATAGCCTTTAACTCAAGAACCTCTCTGAAACATGGATTCATGAAATACTTCATTATTGTTCAATAAACAGGGTTACACTTTATCCAATGTAAATATACATGTACATGTATACGTGTGTTGAAGGGATGGTGGTGTTCCTACAGGTGTATGTGAATTTTAGATTCTCTTGACACTAATTTTAGAGATGAAATTATGACTTAGATGATTTTTTACTGCAACAATTAATCACTACTATCACTGATAGTAGTTACAGTGATATTCAGAAACCCAAATCAAACATGAAAATATTTACTCATACACCAGATGATTACCGGTATGTACATGTAACGATTAATCCTAACATTGACCATTGAAGATTATGCAAATTAACGGCAATGATTTTGTTGGTATTATTTACTCAAATTTTGTTTCTATATCAAAACAAAAATATATGACAAAAATCTCTTGAAAAGAAATAGAAATGAACTGTAAATACATTAGTACATGTAGCTGTTAAAACAACAACATTTTTGGATGACATTAGAGTTAGTTTGGTTGATGCAATAAACATAAACAATATTGTCTGAATGCTTCTGAAGTTAGTAAAAAGGTTAATAAGAATATGGGTAATATACTTGATAAATTGTTATGCAAAACCTGACTTTGTTATTATCCAGAAACATTTCAATGACAATAAAAGAAATCTTATAAATATTTGGAATATTATTGAAGACTTGCTGGGTAATAAGGTTAAACCCTATCATCATACATGTACATGTTATTCAACACCAAAAGAGTATTGCAAGTTACAATTTTAATGTTTATTTTGTCACTCTTTTATCTAATAAGTAAACATTGTAAAGGTTTGGTATTGGTATTGGTTTTTATTTTCCATATCACAATATTAAAAACAATGCAAAGAAAATGCATGTACATGTACATAGTAAAATCAATGGTAAAGTGAATGGCTGGATAACCCATTCAGATTTGTTAGTATAGGAAAACTGTTCTTCCCTGGGGTGCAGGAAATAAAGATTTAGGTTGAGAGCCAGTAGCAAGTATTGATACATGTAGTCATAGTTATTTTTAGGAAATGTATCCCTGATAGTACGGAAAGCAGAAAACATTGGAGAAGCATTCTGGTAAAAGTTGAGCAAACTCAGATAAGTAATAAGTAGGCTTTTAAAGGTATAGACCAGTTCTGGTCATGCGATTGCATTATGAAAGAAACGTTGTGGAATCGATCAGAAAAGGTTGATCATCTAGCATATACATGTAAGTATTGGTGTATACTGCAAGGTTCTGGAATCATCAACATGATAAGAAATTTGGCCCAGTCTTGGTAAAGTTACAAGCACTGTACACAGAAAGATGTATATGGGACTACCCTATATCAAGTAATAGGCGGTTTCCGGCCAAATGTGTCATCACGTATGAGTAAAAGCATATTCTTTCACATGATTGGTAATAAGAGCTTCCGTTTCATATTTTGAGAGGGACGCCTTCCAAAACTGGTCTATACCTTTAATGTTTGAAATTTGTAGTCAGTAGAGTATATATAAAATTCAAATTTTCAAATTGATGATTTGGCATTGTGATGTAATGTTGGACCACTCTCTCATATCATTAAACACTTATAACGTCTATAATAGGACCTCTTCATTTTTAGAGGACCTAATGTATGTATTAAGCAGGGTCTGCCCGATTGACCGAAGGCCCTGAGACCGAAGGCCTGCAAAGCCGATTTTTTTTCCTTCAGATTTGTCTCCTTTCTCTGCATGCCTCCATGTAAATGTACGTCAATGCTCACCCCCCACTGAAAAATGTTCCGCTGCCCCTACTACATGTACATGTATGAATAATAATGATAATTAGATTTTTTTGTTCATGTATATATAGCGCATTATACAAACAGAGGCCTTCAGTCTAGCGGGCCTTTGGTCAACTGGGCATGAACCTACCGGTATTGAGATATCTATCAGCGTGTTTCCAGAAAAAAAGTGGAACGATCCGAATTGAAATACCGTGTCGCGGCGACACGGTATGATACCAATCTGTTTACAGAAATACCGTGTCGCGGCGATACGGTATTTGTTTCCACAGAGCGCGCAGCATGGATCCAGATCTACATAGGATTCCACGTTGTTCTCCTCCCGCCAGATACGGTTTGTCGCTGTGTGTTTCCACAGGAAATCGACACGGATCGACACGGCAAAATCCACCTCCCAGAGGTGGTTCTGAAATACCGTATCTCGGTCGACACGCTTGTGTTTCCACAGGAAATTGACGCGGTATGACACGGTATGATACCGTATCACTTTTTCTGTGGAAACACTCAGAATGGCTCTGAGAGAAAAGGGACTGGAATACTGTAAATTTTGTTGTAAAGTGTGAAAGGAATGGAGAGTTGCCCCAAATTTATTACAGTAGAATGACTGATATGCTGGTTTTGTATTACAGCTTTCTAATAGTTTTTCTTTTCTTTTTCAATTACTTTGAACTTTTTTTATTTTTCTCTGAGCATTTCCCTCAAACTCTCACCAATTTTTTCTCTGATCTTTCTTTATTTACCAATTCAACTTGCAATATAGGATGGTATATTATATGATCCAACAACGTTATTGATACTGTGCATAGTGTGTGCAGAACCAGCAGAAGCATTTAGTTGTATACTGTGAATATAGCAACTCTCTATTTTGCTGCTGATGTGTACATTAAATAGCCATGAAATTCATCATTAAAACCTTCATTCATCATCCAATGACCAAAAGTCACTATTTACAAATTGTAATAATGTTCTTGAATATCGAGTGAGTGAGTCAAAGTCATTGGCTACATGTAGGTCGATTAGTTAAAAACAATAATGAATGAATAGTGATTATTATTTTCATAACTTCAATTTCTGAACCATTTTCAGTACTTTAGTAGAGAAATCTTTAACACAATGAGCAAATATTTCACCCAACAATTTTTTTCTTTTCGTGGTTGATGTTAAATAGAGATGTAATAATTTATCAACTCTAGAGATATATTGTATTAAAGAAATATTCTTCAATTCAACCTACATTGTAGGTATATTTACTGTATATATCTAGGTATGTTGTACCGAACAAAGTAAAAGCATCCATTAAAACATGTTGAATACCCTCATGTAACTTTTACATGTAGAGTGTATACAAATACCAACATTTAAGAATCAGAGAACAGACATTATGTGATACATGTATGTGTTCAGGTTCAAAACATAATACAGTTTAGCATTCTCATGATATTTTTAATGCACAAAAAATTCTACAGTGTACTGTGTCATCCTGAAGGAAATGATGTTATCCTTATTGTGAGAGCCTTGTCAAAAAGCTGTACAACAGAATGTATATATACATGTACATGTAGCTTTGTTTTCAGCAGACAAGACCCTTTTTCAAGGAGTTGAAGTAGACAAATTTGGAGTTTCAGGCTTGCAGCAAATATCAGTAATTAAAACCTTACTAATTGGGGACCATTCTTAAACTCATAAACTGGAATAACAAAAGACTTCCAACTTCAGGACCTTACCTATTATGCTATTTTAATTTTCTGTCAACATGATTGTATCATTTGTATGACTACCTTTAGAAGTTTGTCCTTTGTTAATTCATCAATTGCATAGCATTGCATTATAACATTTCATTGACCAATTAATTTCCTTTACATTGGTGCCTAAATTATATGGATTTTGTAATTTTGAGATGTGCAGTATACTGTACTGCTGAATGGGAAACATGATAAGTGACAATGTTGCAAAATAAAATACCGGTAGTGACTCTTACTTTTAATGTTGATTCTAAAATACATATTTTAATGAAATTGTAGATTTCTGCACCCAAACAGATATCATGTTATCCAAAAGACCTGTTGAAACTCTCAAAATAATAACTCTCAATAATGGCACCACAATAAATTGGGTACTGTATCATATCATTGCATAGAGAAATAGGTCTACAGGTATCACACAATAAAAAGGAAAGTAATATATTCTAATAAGTGATATTAACGAAACCAACTTTCTAAACAGGGTGGATTGCTTCAGAAATGCATCTTCTTCAAAGTTCAAATATTTAATATCTGTGACATTTACATTTGAAGCTCCATTTACTAGTTCTGTGAAGTTGTTGCTACAATGTAGTGTCATTTTTCAAATCACTTTTTAAAGCAAAACAGGTTTTGATCTGAGTATAATCATAACATTTAAACATCTTACTACCCGTAATATAAACAAATGATTAAATTCCTCTCCTGGCAGCTTCAACTCTGAAGTATTGATAAACTAAAACCTCTACATGTAATAGTAGTGGTCAAAGCCTACTATTCCAAGTGGTACAAAATTCTAATCTTTGAAAAATCCTGTTTCAACTTTAATATTACCGGTATACAATGTTCAGTGAGCTGTGAGGATACATTATAGATATACGTGGCATCAGTTACAATTTATGGGCCAGTCCCTTTCTCCCTCTCAATGTAAATAGTACCAGACTACCAGTATTCTTTTGGGCTATGTTTAAAGAAATGTAAATCAAATCAGACAAGTCACTCTCTTTCCGTACAGTGTTGCATGCAGTGAGCAATGTGGTTCAATTCAAATGTTACAAATAATTGTAAAATTTTGAAGGCTTTGTTTTGGTAATGTGATCGTCCAATGTCTTCCAATAATGGTTGTCTTGCTGACCCGACCTCTATGCAAATATCCTAACTTTAAATGGTAGCTGCAATTGTTTTGAAACAAATCTTGATACAGGTGTCACATTGATTCTTTTTCTATTTATGTAAATATAAGATCACTTTAGGCATATCAACAAAAACCTTACCGGTACATGTATGTAACTTAAAATTAAAAAAAGTCAGGGCAAAACTTTCCTTACAACAACGCAGCCTCTCTAAATCGAATATATGTTGGTATATGTATTACATCTGATGTGATAGTTCGAATATCATGATGATAGGTTATGAATAGCTTATGGATCATATTCTTACCCCTAAAATATGTGAAATTCACCTACAACCCTGTACATGTATGTAGAAGATTTAGGATTGAATGAGTAACATTAATAGGAAAGATAACATAAAGGGTTTTGAAATGGTATACACTATAGTTTGGCATAACCTATCATTATCATTCATTGGAGCTTGACATGTTTGTCATTTATATAATATTACTGGCCTTGAGGGAGATATAGGAAATATTGCCCTTCCTGATTTCAGTAAGGGCAATACATGTATATCATCATATCTCCCAAAAGATAAGACAGTAAAGAAATTTCCAATAATAGGTGTAGCATGTAGACATATTGATCTATAAACTACACATCTGTACTGAAATATTATAAGAATATGTACTTCTTGATCCTGTATTCTGTATGATATGTTAGATATTTGATATATTTTATAATTCTTAAAATGCATATCCATTTTTCAGAGGGGCAGGTAGACACTTGATGACTATCAACACAAAGGTACAAGGTGACTGTCAAGATGAAGAAGAAACTGCATGCATACTCCACCGATTGGGACAACGGGCTTTTTATTATCCTTTGAGAAAGTGGTAGATCAAGTTGATCCAGTGTAACAGTAGCAGCAAATCTATGAGGTACATGTACATGTATGTAGATGGATTGTAATAAAACTTTGGATTGTTCCATGATCAGGGTATTTACATTGTAAGACTCCTGCCCCATTTTTCACCATTTTTTATTGATGGCTATTATATGTACATGCTACATACATGTAGCTCTTCAATGAATGGATGTAAAACTGATGCCTTTGGATCATACATGTAATTGACTAGTATGCTCATGTCCATGTAATAGACCATTTTCAAAATGTATTCAAATTTATACATGTTTACCTTGCAATGAGCTATTACATTTGCCTGTTTTGTATTATTGTTTCTCAGTAGTCAGAATGCAAATTACCAGCATTGGTTGTTGCTAGATCGGGTAAACATTGTGGCCTGCTCAAATTAACAACACGTAATGTGTGTAATTTGTATTCTGAGATTTCTGACTATTGAAACACAATTTGTCATAACAGGAGAATGAAATGATTTATTATAAAGAGGCAGTTAACAAAGACGTATATATGCATGAAATATATTTTGCAGTATGAAAATAAACTACCGGGTATTCCAATCAAAAACTTCATTTTATTTGTCTTTACTTAAAATATTTAATCGCAATTAGGCCTAAAAAAGAAGATGTATGGCCCCAATGTATGGTGCCAAAACATGGGTCGGTCGGTCAGAAATCTTTATTATTTTTTCCTCTCTTTAGGCTGATATTCCTCAGTTTTGATAGCATTAAATTTTTTCTTCTCAGTTTTGAATGCTTTAAATTTATATTTTCTGATTCATTAAACAGTTTTTTCTTCAAAAAACATTATAAAAAAACTTTTAAAGAGCCGACCGTAGATTTCCAATTTTGGGGTCGGTCGCAAAGGGCAATACAACATCTTTCTTTTTACGCCTTATGGTAATAACTCAAACTCCTTTATCATTTTGTTCCTAAACGTGATTTCATTTTATATAATACCGGTACTGTACTGTGTCTTATCCACATAGAAATTGTAGGGCATTGCATATAATACAATTTATAAATTGCTATGTTATAGATAATTATGGGGAAAAACAATGTGAATCTTCCCATTTTTTAGTATTGGCAATACAGTGTACAAGATTACAAAAAATATTTAGATTGATGTTGCAGATTACTAGCTACATGTATGTGCTAGACCATCTTTTATCCCTCGACGAAGTCGGAGGGGATTCATAGTAAAACGCTGCCGTCCGTCCTTCCTTCCGTCCTTCCGTCCGTCCTTCCGTCCTTCCGAACAAATTTGGTTTCCGATCGATAACAGTAATGTTTGACGGATTTTAGTGAAATTTGATATGAAGGTACATGGTATCAAAACACAGCCTAAGTTCGATTTCAGAGTATGTAGGTCAAAGGCTATAGCTTATTAAATATGCGAATCTGGTTTCCGTTCGATAACTTTTATAATGTTTGACGGATTTTAATGGAATTTGATATGAAGGTACATGGTATGAAAACACAGCCTAAGATCAATTTTGGAGTATGTAGGTCAAAGGTGAAAGGTCATAGCTCATTAAATATGCAAAATCACCTAATTATATATGTGAAAATGTGGTTAACTTCCTTGCCTACATGTAGTAATATAATAGTATAGTCTAATGGAGGTAACTTGTTCTGACATATATAGGCATTTGTACCCTGCGAGGATGCTACACTTTGCGTTGACTTGTTATATGATATTATGTGATATGATATGATATATGATACAGTATGATGGTATGGTAAGAAAGGGAAAAAGGTAACTCAGAAGAAATTTGTAGACAGTTTAATGAATCCTACCTAAGAAATATAATATTATTACCACTGTTCACACTGTTCTTGAGACCCAACATTAACTGGGAGCTCTGTTCTTTATTTCTCAAACCAACAGATTCCACATGGGATCCCATCAAGTACTAGGCATATCCTGCTTCACTCATGCATTGAGAGGGACTTGGCAGAGGCTAATGGCATGGCTCTTGGTTTGACTCAAACAGTACTCTCATGTTCTTCTCTGAAATGATGATGATCAAGTACACCTGGACGGTCAAGGGAAAGATGATCACGACTATAAAAAATGAGAATGAGGAGGTCAAAATTACAAGGGGAAGCGGACCAACAATGGAGTATCAGTCAGACACTATCCTTGTGAGGAAGCACATTACATCAAAGTCTATTTGGCTAAACCAGACAGC
>CP137666.1:18064039-18097799 GCA_037976565.1 Mesocentrotus franciscanus | reverse complement strand
AGGTGCCTGTTAGGTTGAGTTTTGTGCCATCGCCCTATATAAATGATCATGGTAAAGACTGAAAGTCTGAAACAAATGTTGCCAGGGTAAATGTCAAATCAAATCATGTGTGAACCTACCTGGCTCTTGGTAGACTCTATGATACAAATGTGATGTGTAAACTGCTTATGGGTGGATATTATTTGATCTTTATGCATCTTAGCTGCATATTGCCAGGTGGTTATGTAATCGCACACTGCCTGGAGTTCGGTATTGTGCATAGTAAATACATGATCATCTGGCTCTGAGCAGCAAAGGTGGACAGTCGCGCACAAATGCGGAATGTCCTAAACTGAACAGTTGTCAAAATGCTGTACAACATTGCTCCAATGGTTTATGTCTTCTAATCATTATTTGTTTTGAAGTAGTCTGAGCAACATATTTAACGACTTGTCTTTTAGCATTTAAAAATGTTTCTTTTTAGAAATTATCTAGGCCAGATTATAGAAGAACCGTAACAATACTTTGACTGCCCTCACTTGTATGTGATCACTTTTTTAAAAATGCATCTTCTTGTGTAGGTATATGACGCTTGCCCACTGCTTCGGTAGTTTAGTGCTGGAGGATGCCTGGCATTACTTTCTGCATAGAGCTCTTCATCATAGAAGCATCTACAAGTACATCCACAAGATCCATCACAACTATCAGGTGAGGAGAGTTTGTAGTTAAAAAACGGTGCATCCTATTCCTCATCTTATTCATTAGAGCCAGAGAAATGGTCTAAACATCATGAGAGCAGGCCCATGCATACGGATAAAGCTGTTGAACTGTTCCATGAAGTAGTTGTATACAAGATTTTGTATACTCTTGTTGGGTTTGCAACATTTAATTCCATAGAGGCTTCATGAGCTTTTACAGACCCTCATAATCATGTAAAATTGGACTGGTATGTTTTATGAGTCAATAAAAGTTACTTTCATGAATGTCAGAGACTGTACAGTAAGCAGTATTTACATCAATGTACACTAATTTACACTTATGTACATAGTTATTACCCTGGTTGTTTTAACTTGCGATGAATATATTTTGGGGCTATTTTCTTTATATTTTTATGGTATTTCCTAGGAAACTAGACTTTTCTTCCATTTTCTTATGGAAATATTAGGAAAAATGGACAAAAACTGTATTTTTAGGCAAGGATTTAGAACAACAGATAGTAAAATAGTTAAAAGACCCAATAATTTCTGTACTGTTTTTTCACTATTTTTTGACTATTTTATTTTGACTCTGGATTAATCCCTATGATTTGTCTATTTCATACAGGCCCCTTTCGGCATGGCGGCTGAATACGCTCATCCATTAGAGACTATGAGTAAGTTTAATGTTGTAAAAGATCTTTCTTTACTACTTGTGGTCTTTGTGGAATAGGAATACATAGGAAATAAATCAGAAACACATGGGAAATACATAGAAAATATATAGAAAATGCATTTGAAATAAAGCATTGATCTCCATTATGAAGCATTCATATATTAATCAACAAAATGATTATAAATACATTCTGTTTATAAAGATAGATTTGACAATATGTCAGCAACATTAATGATGACGATGAGCAATTACTAAAATATTTTTTGTGGTAAATTATTTTTATTGCAGAGTAAACCATCTTGTATAAGATCTAGTTTCAAAGTTGAAGTTATATTCAATTTTCCCAAAATGCATGTTTGTAATAATCATAGCTCTTACTTTGACTGATAATTATCATTATCTTTATCTGTAGGCTTTTGAAGTGAATGCTAGAAATGGGCAAATAATGTGGTTCAGACTTTGTAGAAGTCGTGTAATGTTCAATTTTACTAGTGCTCAGTCCGGTCAAGAACCTATGAATTGAACTTTGAAATATCAATGTGCGTGTAATTGCATTTTTATCTGATACTTGGGGCTTGAGAAATAATAAGCAAAGATAAGATGATTTTCCTGTTGCCATATGGCCCGACCTCTTTGGTGTTGATGACCTCCAAAAATTTAGAGGATATTAATAGCGGATTTCTTTTTTAGATATTCACCCAATTCTTTTAATGGAGTATCAGTTTGAGTATAAATATTAATGAAAACTGTGTCCAAAAATTGAACATTTTTTTTTTTTTAATATGTAAGTGACAACATGTGATTGATAACAATCATAAAATTCATCAAAAATGTTTGAATGAGGAAAATAATGCAATCATATAACTATGTTTTACTGTACAGTTCTGGGGATGGGTTTCATGTGGGGCATCCTCCTCTTCTGCGATCACTTGATTTTCTTGTGGTGCTGGATGTGTGTCCGTGATCGAAACCATCGATGTCCACTCCGGATATGACTTCCCATCAATCCACTTCACGTCATTCCATTCTATGGAGGTAAGAATAGAGAATTTAATCACACCATCCATAAATTAATACTCGTAAAAAATTAGTGAGTCTGTGTAAGGTCCAGCAGGATTTCCTGAAATAATTTTTGACGCCAAGCAACAATTTTATTTTGATCCCTCTGCTATTGAAAATATGTGCGTGAGGGGTATTAATTACTGTCCTTTCTGACAATACTGGATCCTCCCCTGTAAATGTGTTTATGTTTGTTATAACTCAAACTGTAATAAAGAGATCAGTAACCTTGTTAATTGAGTGTTCCAGAAGGAAGACACTGCAAAATATTTAGGTATTTAGATAAATCGTCTAGAATTATTGAACGCTCATACCTTTTTTACTCAAACACAAACTTACGTGCTTATTTTTATTCTTAAAATAATTTTATTTTATTTTAAAGATGTTATTGTAAAAATTATAGTAAAAATATTATCTCAAAATATATTTTCTATTCCACTACCTCCCAGGTGCTAAGTTCCACGACTTCCATCACATGAATTTCAACGGTAACTATTCCTCGACATTCACCTGGTGGGACAAGATCTTTGGTACAGACATGCAGTACAAGGATTATTACACAAAGCTAGAAGAAAAGAATAGTGAAAAGAAAGCCAACTAAACAATGTGAACCTTCGCCAAACACCCCAGCTGGAGACACACTTTCTATGATGAAACAAGGTTTCCTCAAGGCTGTCATTTGAGGAATCAACTGAAGAAAGTTGGAATATTCTGTACTTTTTCAAATGATTGAACAAAAGCATTTAGAAACCCTGCTTATGATGGAAAAGTAGCTAATTTAGTAGGAGATTAATGCAATCTTTTAAAATGATGATTGTTCTCATCATTGTAACTAACCATAGCACACACGCAATCCACCTGTTCTTGTTTTTTCCAACAATACACATAACTAGGCAATGTCCTACACTGAAAGAAACCATATTGTTGGAATGGAATTTTGGGAAGTATTGTCCAATCAGTAGAAAAAAAGAATATTGGAGCATAATTATAAATATTTATACTATGTTGGTGACTATTGAGTAAGGTAAGTGGCACAATAGACGTTGAACTTGCATTAGACTTCTGACAAGTTGTGTCATATCATCTGTTTGTAGCCAGAAGGGTGTTAAAGAGAGATGGTCGTCAGTTTCCATGTGCAGAAGGTCATAATTCATTGACAGTAGACTTGGTGCAAATACCATTAATAGGTGTACAAGTCTCGCACTCAGCAAACCCGTGGTCCCATCATGCATGTAACACCCTTCTTGCTTTGTACAGATGATAGGTGCTTTAATGCATCACTGTGCATTGATGTGTTAATATTTTGTGTGTGAATTGACCCAGGTACAGAATTTATTATTCAAGTTATTATTTAAAGAGAGCCACAAGAGAATTTAGTAAGTGTAAGAGCTCATGAGTTTTGCCTTCAGGCTCTCTGCAAACTGTATCTTCCTAGACTTTATCTGAGGGATGCACATGGTAAAGAGAAAGCATTCCTGGGTCAACTGTTTTAAGGTACACCCTATTTAAAGTGGAATTCAAAATGAGCGTAATTTGTCATAAGACTTTTTAAAAATATTGTTTAAATACGTTCAGTAAACTACTGTAGTGATATAGTGCATTGCTGTATTCAAAATTTAATTTTGCTTAGTATCCTCATATTTAAGTTCATTTCCATTTTATTATGTCTTATTAGATAATGCACATAAAAAAATTTTGCAGTTGAGGAATCTTGTTCCATTTTGTTGAAATATGTGATTGTACAAAGTACAATTCACATATTTTGTTATTGAAACTCCTGTTATATCTTTTTCATAAAGGGACTGCCCAATTCTTTTTCAAATTGTAAGTTGAATTATATATCTTTTTCTTTTGGGCTTAACAAAGAGTTTTTTCATTTCAGAAAGAAAAACACTCCATTGTCGCATCAAAGCTTTATGTTATTTTATTTTTATATTTGTACATGTAATTGAGAGGTAAATACACATGTAACCTCTCTCTCTCTGTTTAGATTAATGTAAATGTTTGCATTTCTGTTCTCTAGTCATCGAATAGCTTTACATGACTCAAGATATCAATGAGAAAACATTCTTTTTAAAAGGCAATCAGTTGTTTATAATGTTTCTCAAGACTTTTTAAAAGATAATCCATCTCTTGAACTGTTGTAGTACATGTAGTAATGTCAGCTACGATGAGAGGTCATGTTGTGTCATCGATCTTTCAGCATAAGGGTCGGTCTTGAGAATCTTGCAGCCTGGCCGAAAGCGAAGACTCGCCTAGCAGATTTCATTTTAAGAACCATTTCTTAAACTTGTTTCATGTTGATAACAATTATCTCATGTACCAATATTGATGTCTAACTTATAACTGAATGAATTTTGAATTTAAGTCTATATTGACGGGTCTATCAATTTTTCACCAGCTCATTAATTCCAATGTTTTATGAACTTGTGAAATAATGTTAGATTCATTCAGGAAGTTACATGACTGATTGCAAGAAATGTATTCATTCAGGTAAAGGCAACCATCATGCGCCCTCTATTGGTAGTTTTTGATCAGGTTATCTCGCCCTGTCATTTCACAGAGTATGAAGGAGATGGGAACAGCTGATCTATGTACTGTAAATGGAGCTTTTGGGCATTAATGAATAGGTCTAGTGTTGTGACCTCTATTTAACTTTAAACACAGATAATGTACTATTAAAACAAAATGTAAAGTGGGGGAGGGTAGGGGTCATTAATTTTGTTCGTTCTTGCGTTTACAGGCCTATTGCAATTCTTTACATTCAGTATTTGTATTTGTTTCATTTATTTTCTGCTTACTCTTAGGGAGGTTAGCCATTGCTTGTGAATATGTATATGTGTATCATTAATGGCCTGTGTGCAACGTTTGCAAAAGTTTCCAATAAATTTTAAAGAAACCACATGCATTAAAAATATGTCTTAACAATTTGTTTCGAAGTCGGTCTTGTTAATGATGTAGGAATGAGATGAGAAGGTAGTGACAGGATGGATGGAAAAGGATAGTGGAAGAGAGAAGAGGGAAAATGCTATCGAGTCTCGACCGTGAACAAGTCAATGCATTATATATAAATCAACCTTTAAACTTACCACCCTCTGTTGCCATAGAAACCTTGTGAAATCACTACTAGATAAGTTGATTGGATGATTGAAAATGTTGAAGGGAAGGGTGTATGATGAGAAGAGAACAATCGCTTAGGCTGATATGAAAAACTCGAATATATCTTGAAACAGGTTAGTTAGCAAACTAGATGAAAGCAGTAAGATAAAGGGAGATAAAACTGAAGTACAATGTACCACAATTGCTAATAAGAACACTTCAGTTAATATTTGAAATACGTTAATCAGACAATTAGATAAGAGCCGTCAGAGGATAGCATTATCACACTCCAGTGAAGTGTTGAAACATTTCATTAACAGAAC
The DNA here is from genome assembly GCA_037976565.1 of Mesocentrotus franciscanus. Classification (NCBI taxonomy): domain Eukaryota; kingdom Metazoa; phylum Echinodermata; class Echinoidea; order Camarodonta; family Strongylocentrotidae; genus Mesocentrotus; species Mesocentrotus franciscanus. The sequence continues at coordinate 18,091,968 of CP137666.1, read as the reverse complement.
ACAATCATACGTGTATAAATAACTGATATAAAAGATTTAATTCCCGGGTTTGAGCCCACAGTATGACACCATTCTATCAAAAGAGATACATGAAGGTTTATGCAAATGTTAGTTAGTGAATTGCTGTTCTTTCCAAATTCGCCGAAATTGTGATAAATTGGAGATAAATAATATTTCAAATTGGTGATAAATTATATTTCATATTCGCGCATGTACTTATTTGTGTGTTGTATCTTGGTCCAGTGAATATGCGAAAAACAAAACAATAAAACAACAAAATAAAAACTAACACAATTATCATTATCCAGAGCCATAAAACGAGCATTCTATGAACTGTTTTTGAAAGCCTACTGTGATCATTCATGAAAATTTAATAAAGAGATCGTGCGACGTACGACTCGTACACAATTGACTTGGCGGGCGGAGAAGCGAAAGAGGTGAAGCGTGCATGATGTTTGGTTGGGTGGAAGATCTCATCTTTCGCTCTGCTTGCCCGCATCGGATCAGTTATGTTCTCGTTCTCTCTCGCCGTTTCCCCCTTCTTTTTTGTTTGAGTTGGCTGAGGGGTCAAAGAGTATACATCGGGTTGATGGAGACAAACAAAATACTGAATTGAGAGGGCGTCAAGGGCCCATTGGAGTAATCTTTTTGTGTAGTAATACAAACAACAGGATGAACAAAGCTTCAGAGACCCCCACTGATTTCAATCATTCGCACCTACACAAAATTCCTTTTTTCATATTGGTAATACATTGGCAAGGTAACTGTTTCCTCTTTCATTTGACTTTTGAATTCGATGTAACTGCTCGCTAGGTCGAGTTGATTTGCGACGCGAGAAAATCGATTGAACGTGATAAACTTGACATTACATGACAAAATCAAGGAAAATGTTTGAAGGTCCTGAATGCATTTGCCTGATAGTTGAAATAAAATCACGAAAATGTACTTTCAGATACAAAATTTCCTGTCCATCAGTTGGAAAAGAAGAAGCCAGAAATAGTGGGCAGGAAGGGTGAATGCATTGTTTGGTTGGGGAAAATTATCCCTGGCATATCCAGAAAATTACAAACTAAGGGGGAAGGGTGAAATGTATGTGGTTCGCCAAGCGTTGCAGCGTTACCTGACTTTGGTTGACTTTCAAACTTGGAGGGCGGGCTTATCCTTTAGGTTGGATACGCCAATGAAAATAAACCAATGACTCAATTAAGGAACTCTATTATCGAAATTTATTCAAATATGGCAAGCATGGAAAATCTTTAACGACCAGAATAGTTTAGTAACTTATACGAGTAAGATCGTCATACATTTAATTTCGTATGTGTGTGAGGAGAGAGAGAGAGAGAGTGTGGGTGTGTGTGTGTGTGTGTGTGTGTGTGTGTGTGCGTGTGCGTGCGTGTGCGTGTGTGTATCAGAGAGAGAGAGAGAGAGAGTGAAGGGAAGAGAAGGGGGATGATGGAGAGTGTGCAAGAACCGAAGATGAAATATATCTTGAGCTAATCAAGATAGATAGTCTGTGCTATGACAAATTAATGGTCTGGCAAAGCATATCGCTTCTAATAATTATCCAAACCATACCTCAAATTATTCATCACAGGTATAAGACCTAGGCTAATCATAGCCAGGTCCCATTATACTCCCAAGCACGCCGGAGGAGATGATCAGACACGATGAAAGGTGAAGAAGAACCCCTCTCCTCTGGGAAATAGTGATTGGCATGAAAGCTATCAATTATTTACCAACGTAGTTAGAGAATGCGTGTCAGCAAAAACCTCGACCAGAAAAGAGTGTACTTCACGGCTATGATTACAATTACGGCGGATATTGTATACCTTTAAAACATGGTGTGATCCAATGTGAATATACCTCTATATATTTGTACTGATATCATGTATAGGTGTACAGGCATAAATCTAAATAGAAAATGAAATAAAAGAACGCTTTCGTTTTCTGGGAAGGTTGCACGGGAACTGAATGCTTATCAACATGATATTAACTTATCTTGCTTATTTATTTAGACCTGGGGCCCCCTCCCTTCTCCCATTACAAATTACAAATATTCGGGCATTCGGCAGCATGTAAAATTCTGGCAGTGAGAAGGTTTATTTTTAGTTGTTAAATTTCTTATATACAAATAACATCATCACTTAAAAAAAAAGCAGTGTCAAAATCTTAAATTTCAAAACTATGAAATAAAAGAAGCGAATGAGCTAATAGAAAAAGGAAACAAAATAACCCCAAAAAGAATATTCAGAAAGAAAACAACATAACAGAGAAATATAACATTTATTTAGTAATAAATAACAGTCAAGAGATCATGGGTGTCGATCACGGGGGGATGGAATATATCCCCCAATATTTCAGGTGGGGGGATGGCCTGTACAATCATCCCCCCAATAATTCACCATCAAAAAAAAATGAAGAGAACAATTAATGATGAGAGTCCGATGAGAGTAGTAAATGGTTATTACTCGCAAGATGACCATCAATATACACATTTTGCTATCTCATTTTCATAATACATAGATATATATATAGAAAACGAAGTAAATGAGACAACCGTATATGAGACAAGAATATATTGAATTCTCGCTCATACGGCTTCATCAGGAATTGATCAATTTATTCAATTTATTCAATCAACAGCATCATAGAAATGCAGTGCGCCAAATGCAAAGCCGCAGCGTTAAAAAGCAACGAGCTAAATGTTAAGCGTGAAGCGCAAAAGTGCAAAAAGAAGTATAGAGAGTGGGAGAGAGATAATGAGAGACAGAGAGGATAATAACCCAGGTAGCAAGCCCATGTGGGACCGACATGGGTCCCATATTCCTGAAACATGGGCCCCATATGGAAAACCATCTGAGGCCCTAAGGCATCTGCACCCAAGAAGCATATGGGACCCATATGGGTAAACCCATATAAGACCCATACCAAACTGGGCCCAAATGGGTATGCCCATTCCCATCTGGAACCCATAAGGGCTGGCGCAGATAGATCCCATATGGGTTACTAAATATTGGCCCCATATGGGATACATTATATGGGTTCCATTTAATAGCCCAGATGGCACAAGTGACCCAGCTCATCCCCATATGGGCCCCATATGGACTTGCTACCTGGGAAAAAGGGAAAAGGGGAAGAAACGGGCAGAAGAAAAAGGAAGGGGGAAGAGAAAAGGAAGAAAGACAAGAGAAAGAGGGACATTCCAGCATTTCCTTCAGGGAACTGATGTGAATGGGCGATGAAAAAAGAGGTTGACTTTAAAGTAACCTACAATGAAATATTGCTCATGTTTATTTCTTACAATGTCAAAATTACTTTGCGGGATCCCCCTCCTAAAAAGCTTAAGCATGGGTGATGGTAGGTATGAGGTTAATGCATGATCAGGAATTAGTTGAGTGGATGGAAAAGAAGTGAGAAATAAGCTGAAAGAAACATGGAAAATTGCCATGGAATGATGGAAGGCAATGTGAGACAGGCCCAACATGTTCTAAAACAAGTAATAATATTCAAGAATAGTTATGATTTCTTTCTGGTCAGGGCCTTAGGGGAATATTATGCTTATATTTTAGAGCGTATCTGGTATGATAAGTATATCTGGGTGAAGAAGGAGATAATGGAAGTTTGTTGTTTGGTAGTTGGAACCTAAGTTTTATATTATGTTTTCAAGAAACAGACAGTTTGTATGAGATCAGGAGTGGAAATTTTCTGTCATTTTGAGAACCAAATTTTGCATCAGTGATATTCTGTTTCATTGAATTGAGTTTCCCCCAGAGAGGATTCAGTTGGTTTAATTAAAGAAGGAAGAGAGTCAAATGAAGAACCAAAAGCAATATGTTTTTCATTTACTAATGAGAACTATGGTTTTGTGAGATCTCTTTACAGAGAATATTGGAATGGGAAAATCAAAGAGAGAAATAAAATGTGTAATAAGATGTCACGGAAAATAACTTTTGAAAAGGTAGATGAGTACTTAAAAAAGAAAGCAGAAGCACACCGTGTGCTCCGCCAAGCAGAACGAAATTACTGGCGGGCATTTTGCACGAAACTGGATCAGTATGCCAGAATCAAAGATCTGGGCTTGTATAAAACGGTTGAATGGTGTACCAGTAACAAAAACAAAAAGTATGTCAACATTGGTTGAAAATGGTAAAGATATTGTTTCCGATCAGGACAAAGCAGATGCCTTTGGAAATTACTTTCAAAAAATAGGAATAAAAGACAGAGATACAAATAAGAAATTACCAAAGGCACCAAACAATGACATTCATATTCTGAATGTTGAACATGACTGTTATAAATGAACCCTGTTTTTATAACAGAATTGGAAAAGGCAGTACAATCGCGGAAGAAGACTGCCCCGGGTTAAGATAATATACCTTACGTTGTGTACGAAAATCTGCCAAAAGTAGTTAAGGAAATCATGTTGAATATCATTAACTTAATATGGGAAACCGGGAAATTCCAATTCAACTGAAACATTCTGTAATAATCCCTATTTTAAAACATGGAAAAGATCCTAGAAATACATCGTCTTATAGACCAATTGCTTTAACATCATGTTTTGCCAAAATTATCGAACGAATGATAAAAGAAAGACTGCAATGGTATGTTGAAAAGCATGAATTGTTACCCATGTTTTTAAGTGGATTTAGGAAAGGTCGTAGTGTTACAGACAATATTGTCCAATTAGAAAATGACATTCAAAAGAGCATAAACTGTAATGAACACACAATAGCAGTTTTCTTAGATGTTGAGAAAGCGTTCGATACTGTTTGGATAAAGGGACTGGCATTTAAATTAACACAATATGGAATTGAAGGGAACATGTCAAGGTATATAGAAAATTATCTAACAGCACGAACCTTTCAAGTACGAATTGGTAATACAGAATCAAAAAATTATAAATCACATAACGGGTTACCACAAGGGAGTGTTTTAAGTCCTCTTTTTTATATAACATAATGATGAGTGATATACCGACAGATCCAGAGGTAAGAATATCTATGTATGCAGATGACTGCGCAATATGGATATCAGGCAGGAACATTGTACAGATTACTGAACAAATACAGAAATATTTGAATATTTTAATCTGTTGGTTTGAAGAGTGGGGTTTCGACTCTCAGCTGACAAAACAGTGCCCGTATTTTTACGAAGAGCTGGAATGTTGTACCGCCTGAAATAGAATTGAATGGAAATGTGCTAATGTATGAAAAATCTCACCGCTTTTTAGGAGTTATATTTGATAAAAGGTTAACCTGGCAACCACATATCGAACATGTAATCATGAGAAGTAAAAGAAAATTAAATATCTTAAGATGTCTAACTGGAACAAATTGGGGAAGCTCCTCGAAATCACTTATGATGGTGTATAGAGCACTTATAAGATCTCTTTTGATTACGGATGTGAGGCGTATGACAGTGCAGCTGTTACCACAAAAAGCCATTGACTCCGTTCAATACCAGGCATTGAAGATATGCGCTGGTGGGCTGCCTTTAACCTCTTTAGAATCGCTACAGGTGGAAATGGGAAATGCCTTTGGATATAAGAAGACAAATGCTTTCAAGTAAATATCGACAAAACATCGAAAGATGGACGAATCATCCGCTGTTGAAAAACATTAACCATGTTGGCAATTTGAATACCTTAAGGGAAAAACGTAAACAAACCTTTTGGATATAGAACACAAAGCAAGCTGGGAAAACGTATAGAATCGATAGGCCCCTCCCCATTTCCACCATGGTTATTCTACCCTCCGGTAGTTTCAACGGAATTAAATACTCGAATAAAGAAAACAGATCATCCTACACAGCAAAAACAAAGCAGTTTGGAAATCATACATACAAAATGGGTGACTCAATTACATATATACACGGATGGATCAAAAGTACCTGAAAGAGGGACTTCTGCAGCTTCCTTTTACGTTCCTTACTATTCTATACATCAGAGCAAAAGGTTGGCAAATTTTACCTCTTCGTACAGGGCTGAATTGGCTGCCATCATTCTTGCTCTCAGATGGGTAGAGGAAATAGATATCTATTAGTAACCCTAAATTAGCCATATATTGAGCCAATCTGTGAAAAAATTTAAAAGAAGCTAATTTCAACTGATTTGGGTAGGTATGGGTATGGACAACTACCAAAAAAAAGGGAGGAGGTATGGGGGTTGGGGAAATTTTTTTATTAGAGGTCAAAGGTCATTGACCCCTGCCTAAATCACAAAAAATTATATTTCAGCAACAAAATATGGTATATAGATGATCTAGGTGTCAAAATGCACAGAATTACAAAAGAAGATGACATAAAATATTTATTGACCCTTGGGACCAAATCGTGACCTCCGAAAATGAGGTCAAAGGTCAAAATAGACGTTTTATCACTAAAATGTCATATAAGTAACAGGAAAATTACCATATTATATAAAAATGAGCACAAACATATCAACGAGGCTAATTTCAACTTAAGTGGCGGGTATGGGAGTTATTATTTATTCCAAGAGCAGAGAGGAAGGGGAAAATTTCCTTTCTGAGGGTCAAAGGTCATTGACTCTGCACTAAAACACTATAAATTGTTCTCAGCAACAAAATATGGTATATAGATGATCTTGGTGTCAAAATGCACAGGATTACGAAAGAAGATGACATAGAATAATTACTGACCCTTAGATCAAAATCCTGACCTCCGAAAATGAGGTCAAAGGTAAAAAATAGACGTTTTATCACTAAAATGTCATATAAGTAACAAGAAAATTACCATATTATATAAAAATGAGCACAAAAAAAAAAATCGAAGAGGCTAATTTTAACTTATTGTGGCGGGTATGGGGTTTATTATTTATTCCAAGAGCAGAGAGGGAGGGGGAAATTTCCTTTCTGAGGGTCAAAGGTCATTGACCCTGCACTGAAACACTATAAATTGTATCTCAGCAGCTATAGCAGCATGTTTTACATAGGCCTCGACGATCTTGGTGTAAAAATGCACAGAATTGTACTAGGAGACAAACTAAATATGAAATGGATTCTTCACCACCAAAATACAAGGTTAAAGGTCAAAATGAGCAGGGGGGTTAAAGTCCATTAGTGGCAAATAGTTTGTGTGTGTAAAGTATATGTGCATTTATAATCACCAGTTTGCAGAATACTACTCACAACTTAGAACTTACAGTAACTAACAGCAAAACAATATAAATTAATACTACTCAGTCTGTTTCCTCTTCATCGCTACCAATAACTACTTCTTCTGCATCCCACGTGCGCTCCATGTATAGTTTATTCAATGTATAAATGTTTTTGATGTGTACGTTCATCCATGTTTTGTTTTTATGTTTACTGTTTTTGTTTGTATCATGTGGAGGGCTCCGTTGGAAAGCAGTTTCTTTTAACTGAATCGGACTACCTTCCACTGTTTTATCCATGGTAATAAATAAAACATGAATACATGGATTCGAAAGTCACGGGGCGTTGTGGCGTGCGCCTGTAATCCAGCTAACAATGGAAGTTACAAACTGATTCAGCCGAGGACGCAGTCACGTTTTTCGGATGGTGACGTTAAAGGTCGGTCCCCAGACGTAAATAATCATATCTGATTGATACACGTCTGTAAAAACCTAATTACACACACACACACGTCATTCAGTCCAAGTTTCGTAGCTTCATATTTCAAAGCTTCGGCAATCTTCTCCTCCGTAAAACGATGATGACTATCCACAGACATTCTTATAGATTATTGTAAACAAACGATGATAGTAACAGTTCCCCGAATCATGAATTGTAAATGTACAACTCAGAAAACCAACTCGATAAAGCCAACTCGAAAACACAGTTTGTGTAAACTCGACATCAGGCGTCAGGACGTCAGTATTTATAGCTTAGTTTGTTTTCAAATTTTAATAGTCATTTAATTTTTTGCTCCATAATTTCCAAACTTTAATTTATTTCAATAAACAGAGGATTTTTTGCAATTAAGTAATAAACACTCCAACTTGAAATTTTAAAATAATTATGGACTCCTTATAATGAGAATAGTAGCTTCGTGACGGCGGCGGAGAATTACGTAATGCGCTAAAGTGATTGTCAGGTTACTCGTCCAATCAGCGTACATCGAACGTGTATAGCTTTGTGGGCGGAGTTAATCTCCCCCGGAATTCCGGGGGAGAATGGCAAAATCGTCTGGACCGTTATCGAGACCTCAGAAAGAGAGGAATGGCTATGGTTACTTTCTATGGCGCGCCGTTTGACCAAATTCAGATAAACACTGTTTATCGCCGATAAACACTGTTTATCGTCGAAAAACAGTGTTTATCGACCGATAAACACTGTTTATCAAGCGATAAACACTGTTTATCGAGAGAAACTATGTTTATCGACTGAAAAACACAGTTTCTCTCGATAAACAGTGTTTATCGCCGAAAAACACTGTTTGTCGCCGATAAACAATGTTTATCGACAGAAACTGTGTTTATCAGTCGAAAAACATAGTTTCTGTCGATAAACAGTGTTTATCGCTTGATAAACAATGTTTATCGCCGATAAACACTGTTTATCGCCGATAAACACTGTTTATCGAGAGAAACTGTGTTTTTCAGTCGATAAACATAGTTTCTCTCGATAAACAGTGTTTATCGCTTGATAAACAGTGTTTATCGGTCGATAAACACTGTTTTTCGACGATAAACAGTGTTTATCGGCGATAAACAGTGTTTATCTGAATTATTGGTCAAACGGCGCGCCATAACTTTCAACGTTGAGGGTGTGTTATTTTATCAGCTGATTGGGTGCGCGACACGGAAACGGTACAGAGGCTGGACTAGGCCTAGGGCCGTGTAGAGTGATATAAATTATAATTATTTATAGCAGTACAGTTCGGGACATTAGATTTAGAGTGTCGAATATTCTCATTTCGGGATCCTTCTGAGCTGAAAATGGCGGCTGAATCCGTGCTAAATGATTTGCCGATTATGGAGAATGCAACTGACGGTGGAATGGGGGCTTTTGAGGAAGGATGGAGGTACATGAATTCAAATTATTCCAGGTTTCAGATCTCAACGTACATGTCAGCATGCCTTCACATAGTAAGTTCAGTTTTCTCATATTTTTAACGTGAACTTAGTGTTAGTGACTAGTGTTACTTACAATTACATAACACACAATCACAGTTCGTTTCGAAGCCACGAACATGTGATCATTAATTAACTTCTTAATGACTGCATTAGGATTTAGGGATGGGGCATGTTAATTATCGTTGAGTGAATGATAATTCGTCGGCGTTTACATGAACCGTCGAATCCGTCCAATGATTTCGAAATCTTACTTTCGAGAAAAACGCGTTTGAAAGTTGTGACATTTTCCAACAGCGCTAGCGCAATGTACGATAATTGCTATATTGATAATTTTTAGTCAGTTTGGAAGCCTGAAACCAGCTTACAATCCCCATGTAAAAAACAAATCATAATTTTGAACAATCGTCGAGTAATGATAAAATAAAAATGATGATGTAATTTCGCACTTCGCTTTTTCACCGAAAGTGGCAAGCGGAGCGCGTTCGACGGTTCATAAAAACAGAAAGTGAATACGCGCAGCACGAAACCGCTGAATGCGCATGGATTCGTCGGTTCATGCAACCGTTCTTGCTTGTTTAATACACGCGCCCAATACGGGTCATCGAACTTTAAATGTTGTACTGTCCGAGCTTGCCTATCGAGTAATTTGGTATAGACTTAGTACTTTCATTTTTCTTAATGAGATTTAATTGATAAATGAATACAGGAAAAATCAGGATTTCATAAACATTTCCTAAATATTGATATTCCTTCAAATTTTGTTTCTTATATATTTTGTTTCTGTTTCAATTTTTCGTATTAGCCAAGCCCCCTCCATCACATCTTTTTTTCCCCAATCGATTTCTATATAATTCATCTTTATATGGAGTTGAATTCTTATCAACCACTCATATTGAATCATTGCATACTGCATAATTGGCCTCTCGATCATACCACTTCATTATTTGTTTATCCTCTTTCTGATTTCTCTTTCAATTTTCTAAATCAATTTCAGTCTCCATATATTTTCGCTCACACACCCTCATAATTTGGCTACTTTCATGATCACATAATTCTATTTTTCTGTTCCATCACTCTTACATGTATACCATCTCTCTACGAATTAAGACCTTGATTTATATGAACGAAAATGTGATCACAAGCTAAACACAATATTGATATCGGGATTGACATTTAACATCTACTTCTGGTATAGGAAATAATCCTGAACTGAAGTTTGTAACCCTTTTTCATTATGGCTGGCAGATTACTACAATTATGTCGGAACATTGTGTTATTAAATAATAACTAAACACAACAAAATTATATTTTCACATCCAAACTTTATTTGACATCAATCTTAAACACACTAGACAAAGCTTATTTAATAATCAATTATCACAAATTTCAACTCTTTGAGTAATAACTGTGGCTTTGATACTAATGACGATTGTAGTGTGACCTAATTAATCTAAAACATTGAGGTGAAGTTACAGGACAATTTTCGAGTATTACACATATTTTCTGAATAAAATTCACATTTTGCATATATTAAGTTAATTCAATTCAAAACATGTGCCATTTAGTGTACCTATTTTCTCGGGTTATATCATGAATTCATCACAAGTTACATGATATTATCATGAGATTAGAAATGATGTGAGTAAAGGTCAAATAGAGATCTGCATTAAAGTGAACTGGTAACAATGTTCATGATTTCACAAGCAGTGAGCTGAATGGTCCTATTGGTGCCGGTTTGTCTCATACAGTATTAAAAGAAATCTCCTAAAAATAACAAGCCAGAAAGTTTAACTTTTCCAGTTCAAATCAGCTGCTGACCTGCTATACCTCATATTGTTCAATAGGTAATGCACAAGAACAATGGTTTTCACGCAACCGTGTATCACTATTCACACATATATTTACAGTGAAGATATGTTTTTGAAATTATTTGTATTTACAGTGGGTTATTCCTTCATCAAAAGTTTTAGATACAGTATCACAATTTCAAAAAACTCTCTAATTTTTTTCCTGTCCAAATACAATGCCGCCAGTTCAACGTACTAAATTTGTAATGCGCTTATGGTGACTTTGCTTTGAACTTGTAGGCTACTGATCTTAAATACCTAATATAAATAACCACTTAAAGAGATAATGTCAGCAAGGTCTCAACATGAAGTATGGTCATGAACCCAACACTACACATATGCACAAAACAAATTGAAAATCCTTGCCCAACTGTCAGCTATTGTTGCTTTAACCAGATATGACAGCTTGAAATATTCTATTTTGCCAAAGTGGGCAAATAGCATATATAAGCACAAGCTATGGTGAATTACATATTCTAAAAACCAATTCAGTCCTGTATATTAAGGTATACACGCTGAAATTAGCATATTAACAAGTACATGTATAAAACTGTTTTAAATAAGTTCTAAATATGTCAACCCATTAAAGTCAATTAATACAGGGGAATTTACAGAATGGCATACATGCTATTCTAGCACTTCTATTTGAATTCACTTGTATTTTAGTTTTTTACAAAGTCAATGATCATATATACTTATACACTTACCTGTACTTCATGTTCAAGAAGTGTTCAGTCATTCTGTATCTCACAAATAAATCTTTATTGTTATTAATTACACGCATATATATCTAATGTTTGTTTTACATTCTTATTATATTATGATAATCAAACAAAATAAATTTCCCATATTTACAACTCAAACATTTAAATAGCATGACTGCAAGAAATGCAAATTCAGTAATATTATTTCTGTGTGTGTAAATTTCAAAGATAATCAAAATAACTTGGATATGAATCATAATTACAACATGCAAGCATGCATACAGTGTCAGGGAGTGAGAGAGAGAGGGGAGAGGTATAAGACAATGACAGAGAATGGCAGAATATGTGCAGCTAAGTTAAAATGAGAATGGTTAGAGAATGAATTGGCATACTACATTTCAATGAAGAAATGTTTACTCTTCAAAACTTATTTGCATGATATACATAAATATATACAAAAGTTCTAAATTAGCTTTTACCAAGTAGCAGCTTACAATGTAAAAAAATTATGTATCCATTTCATACATGCAATTTACAATAAAGGCGTTCTAAATTTATTTATGCATAGGATGATATTACATTTGACACACATCTAACTTTGAAACTACATCAAAACACCTTATAGCAAATTTATTACATAGATTTTAAGTCACTCATGTAATTGATATTTATACTTTTGATAAGGAAGGTTACTTTGCACGACCATGGTTGGACAGACCACATCATATCCAAGCAAAGCATGACAAATAAAGAGACAAAGAATAGGGTGTTATAAATGGGCTTGTGAATGGAATGGGTGAACATGAGTTCTCCAAATAGCAAGATCATTTTTACAGACTAGCAGGAGTCATGAAAGATCATAGAAAGCATGAAATGGGCTTGTGAATGGAATGGGTGAACATGAGTTCTGCAAACGAGCAGGAGTTATGAAAGATCATGAAGCATTATCATTAAAGGGTTGTGCAGGAAATGTGGGATGATGCTTAGGAGTGCAATTATCAACAAAAGAACATGGTGCATTTAAACATGAACCAGCTTCCAACAGAGGTGCAACATAAAATGGAAAGGGAGATTTTAACAAAAGTTACTTTGCACGACCATGGTTTGACAGACCCACATCATATCCAAGCAAAGCATGACAAATAAAGAGACAAAGAATAGGGTGTTTTAAATGAGCTTGTGAATGGAATGGGTGAAAATGTGTTCCTCATACAGAACTATAAAGCAGGAGTTATGAAAAGAAGATGGTGGAAATGAAGTGGTTAAAATTAATAGATTAAAATAATGAGAGTTATTGAATGGGGCAATTGCATCATGACAAAATGCTCACCTTTACCTCTTATCTTACCTCTCATTTAAAAAAGGAATGCAGAGCAGTAGGTATTTACCCTGTATGGAAGAAAGCATAAACACAAGTTATGATTAACAGAGTTTCCTTTTTGCTGTATAAAAGAGAACAATGTGATTACCACTGCTTAATGGGGCAGATTGTGATAGTACTCCACAAGCTCAGGCTGATAAATGACAGGGGTGGAGCCCCCACAAAGGCTAACAACATCCTCAAACTTACTCTGCGAGAGTTTAGGTCTACTCAGATAGATTTGGTTTGGGATCATGAGATCATGGACCCTGACAGGAGCTCTAGAGCCCTGCGCCCCTGGCCTACTGTTAGTGTGTAGAAGTTCTCTTGAAGGTGGGACACTTTAAAGTAGATCTTCTCAGGGAATTGCTTTGTCAGGTGGATCTGTTTGAAGGTGGTCCAGTCAATGGCTAAACAAATCAACATTCTCTGCACCATTGTCGTCAACTTCGCGCAAATAGTCAAGCAGGTATGACGCTATCTCGTACGACCCTCTCTTAGTTACGGTCTCATTGGAGAAATAACAGTAACCACTAGTGCTATCACCCAGGTCATACACTGTAAAGTTATAGCATGATAGCCTTCTCTAATTATAAAACACTTCAGACCTGTTTGTTTTGGGTAGGAAAATCACTTGCTGCAGGTCGAATGTGGCAGCTCTTTTTTTGTAGTTTGTCTTAGCTTCTTGTTTCGACTGGGCTTTAATTTGTCTGACTTTGGCAATTTCCCCCCTGTGAGTTGTATACCTATCATGAAAAATAAAATGTATGAAAAGGGGGAGACATATATTACTGATGGCAGTCAACCTTACCGACAGATGGTTAAATCAACTACATGTTATTGAAAAGGCATGTTAAAACCTTACCTTTTGTTTGAAGGAAAGTGCTTGTAGGGAGAGAGGGGATGCTCTGCCTGTTTGGCACTGGGTCTGCCTGAACATGTTGGTTGCATGCACCTGAAAAGAACAAATTGGGGGTAAGTAAAGTACAGAGGAACAAGTACAAGAGAAAAATAAGTTCTGGGATGGGTCCTGAAATGGAATCATTAGAAAATGGCAGTTCCTGTCAGTTCTTGAAAATCTGCTGAAACTCTTGATATCAGTTTTAACTTGAATTGTTTTACTCTTTCATTCATTTTATTTTCTCCATAAATATACTTTAAAGAAAAGAGTTTCCAACATGTTTTTTAAGAAGAACTAAACCTTATAGAGCATATTTAAAGCTTACCTTCTGTTTGAAGGAGAGGGCTTGTAGGGAGAGAGGGGATGCTCTGCCTGTTTGGCACTGGGTCTGCCTGAACATGTTGGTTGCATGCACCTGAAAAGAACGAATTGGGGGTAAGTAAAGTACAGAGGAACAAGTACAAGAGAAAAATAAGTTCTGGGATGGGTCCTGAAATGGAATCATTAGAAAATGGCAGTTCCTGTCAGTTCTTGAAAATCTGCTGAAACTCTTAGTATAGCTTTAATATTAATTTTGGTCATGGATACTTTCATCAATTCTATTTTTACGAAAAGAGGCACTCATAAAATATAAATAAATAAATGCCTAATTATAGCATAATTATTTTAAATACTTGCCTTCCTCTTGAAGGAAGGAGGATGATGGGAAGGTGTTTTGTACTGGTGGCAACGGACTGTTACCTACAACTAAACAGAACAAAGAAGGAAAAGCTAAACATCTTACAAAATTACAATAGAAAATATATTTTGCAGTTTTTTTAAATGCAATATGAAGGATTTTTAATGGAACTAAAAAGCATTCTTTTTAAAATGCACGGTAAATTAATTTACGTAAGAATGAGACGTTTCATATTAAGATTACTCTGGCAGTATCAACTCTTTTATGTAGAAGTATTGGGAAGAATAACTACAAATGAAGCAGCAGCCTTTTCAATAATATAACAAACTCTCTTCGGTCTATGGTATTTTCATGACATTAAAAATCAAACCAATATGAAGTAGAAGCTATGCCTATAAAAGATACAATAGTATATCATGCAAAATAGGACACTAACCTTCAATCCTTGGTATTGATGCAATCTGTTTCACTGTTGGCAAAGCAAACAAAACATTATTTGTACAATTTCATGTGAAATGTATGTAATGATGTATTTCCTTTCATGAAAAAGAAGTCTGTGGAAATTTAAAAATAAGAGTGAAAAGTTCAATGTATAAGTTTAAGATCAAAGGAGTCACACCTAAAAGGTGGTCTGAACTTGTTGATATGCAGGAGAAAGTCTCAACATCATAACTGAACATCATATTTGCACCATACAGTTTGCACCATACATTTTCTTATTAGTTGTCCAACATTACTAATCACTGCCTTCAATCAGGAACATACCATATCTACATGTAGCCAAAGGGATGTCTAGATCATCATCTGTGTCTTCTGTGTCCATTAGGTTTTCTTCCTCCTCTCCGGCCTCTTCTTCCTCATCTTCCTCCTCTCTGGCCTCTTCTTCCTCCTCTTCTTTGTCTTCCTCCTCATCTACTTCTTTTCTCCCTCCTTCTTGTTCATTGTCATAGATAATTCCCAGAATCCTCCCCCTCCACCACTTTCGCCCCCATTTCATTTTTACAGTGACCCCCGGTCTAAGGCGACAATTTCTACAGAGAACCAGGTCCTCGAGAGCAACGATGTTAGTCGTACAATCCTTCTGCCAACATGAACGTGAATAGCTTCCATTTTGAGCTTTGATCTGCAAAAAGCATGATGAAATTGAAAAGACAATTATCAGATTATAGTCTCTCCAAAGCAGTTCCAGCACAAATGCCTACATGTAGAGGAATATCTAAGCAGTAATGCAATTTGCAACTTCTCTAGCTGTGGACAAGACCAGCTCAGCTTTAAAAGTCCCTTGAGCTGTTGATAAATAGAATTCAGATCCAAAGCCCTTTTACACTAAGTTCCATTAAAACAAAAAGAGATGCTACTAATAAAGTAATAATACATCTAACACAAATTGAAAGAATCTTCAATTTATGAATGTATGGACAGAAAAGGTGGGTAGATCTACTCAAATCACAGAATCAATTAGGACTGTTGCAGTATGCATCAGTATCGTCAGGACAGAGCCATTACCAACCAGGGCCCTATTGCTATTATCCAATAGTGTTACAGCACATAAATTGTGTATTATAAGTAATAAACATCTAGTACCTAGTATCTAGTAATTTTTGGAATAGAATACTCGTCTTTCAAATATCAAAACAAAACAGAAGGCAAGGGATTGGAACAATGGTGCCACAATTATCTGCGTACTGTAACTAAGTTAACTAACACTCACAGTACTATAGGTCTATAGATCTACTACTAGTACTAGACCAAAAATTTCTGTCTCTTTCGTTCGTTAGCCTCTGATTTGGGTAGGGTCGCTCTAAAGAAAGGAGCCAACCCTACTCAAATCAGAGGCTAACGAACGAAAGAGACAATAATTTTCGGTCTAGAACTAGTACTACTAGTCTACTACTAGGCCTACTACATAATTACAGACAGTAGTCTAGACCCACACATAGCTGCATCGCGCTATCCTGGCTGTGTATTAAAACCTGTGTTATTGATCTCAACATTTCAGACACCACTGTGCACAACTAAACTGATTTCACTCAAAATCGGTACTTTAGTGACAATTGATGACACCTAAGTAGCAGTAAAATACAATTTTTCAACTCACCGATGTTAGAAAGAATAATTTAAAAATTAAAATCGTGAGTCCACTGTCAAACTTGCTTACAGTTTTATCGGCATGATTGTGTACATTTGTGTGTTATAAGTGTATTGACTATTCACGTGTGAAAATGCTGCCTATTAGCACATGGTACAGCGCTAGAGGTCCATACGCAGTATTGACTCTCTATGCTCTGCTGGAGTGGTCTAGACCTAGTTAGATCTAAATCTAGACAAGATCTATCATCTAGTCACTAATTTAAAGTTAAACTCTTAGTCTTACTCTTACTTAACTTAGTCTAAACTCTAGTTAAACCTAAAATAAACAGTAAGTGAGTAACAACTAACACAGTAATACTAACACTCTGTAACAGTAACAGTAATACACAGTAATAACTGTCTTAAAAAGACAAGTTAAAAACTTTAATGAATGTGTTAATTAACCGGCCTCCAGGCCAGGGCCCAGGACCATAGTTACTTAATAATTTCAACAGTAATAGTCTACCCGTATTAATAAAACAAAAGGGAAATGATAGCACATTAAAGTTAGATTTAAGATTCATAGTACGAACAATCGTCTGTCTTGACAGGACCTAGGCCTATACCTATATTGTCCATTGAAATTGATTTTATCTAAATATCTAGATTTACTAACATCTAAATCTACAGGTGGGACAATCCGAACTTCGAGTTCGAAATATCTGCTTAAAAAGCCTTAAATGTGTTACAAATTGGCATAATTTAAGCAGCAACTTCAGATTTTCATTAAAGGCATCCATCTCATCTCATAAAAGTACAACTAGGTACACGAAATACAGTTTTCTTACCAATGTTTACATTCCGCTCAGACGACGCTTCAGATTCGACGGTTCATCGTCTGCTAGAAATTATGGAGGCCGGTTTCATGAACCGACGAATCCGCATTCGACGGTTCATGCAATCGCTCCGCGCATCGTTTCGTTTTTAGTAAAAATATAAATGTGTTTTTGTCTCAAATTATCTCAAATCAGCATCTGAAATTTTGTCAGTAGAAAGATATCATAACAATCAACGAAATTATGGAAAAAAATAATTTTCTAAAAAAATGCAGAAAATCGACGGATTCGACGGTTCATGTTAACGCCGACGGATTGTGAATTGTCTTTGTCACTTTGTGAGTGAAGATATCTGTTCTCCGATTCTCGTATCTTTCTCTCTCTTTTTTAATTAAGTTTTAGTTTCTCTCTTTCAGTTTCTCTCTCTCTCCCTCCCTCCCTCCCTCCCTCCCAAATCTCAAATCTCAAATCTCAAATCTCAAATCTCAAATCTCAAATCTCAAATCTCAAATCTCAAATCTCAAATCTCAAATCTCTATCTCTCTATCTCTCTATCTCTCCATCTCTCTCTCACTCTCGAAATATCCCGCTTTTAACCCGTTCCTTCCGACATTATCAGCCTGATAGCCGCCTCATAAACGAGAATAAAAATCAAAGACTCGACCAGTTCGCTGCCGTGCGTGCGTTTAATAAGCGGGACGTACAATGCGTGTGCGTTCAAGCCTGGCCGCGTTCAAGCCTGGCCGCGTATTTTTTATTTACACGCTATCGAGGGGAATTTCTCGATTAATTCCAATGAAACCGCTCGCGAAGAGTCTAGACTGGATAGGAGAGCTCGCTAGTGCTATACGCTAGTGTGAATTTACATCGAGGACAAAATTTGCTTAACTTTTTCTTGAAACACTTGAATGGTTATGGAATCTGTTTGTGTTTCTAATCTTCAAATATTAATATTATTTTTCATCAAATATAAAATATTTGATTTCTATTGTGGTATGTAAAGGCATGAACTTACGTTAATACATGTATACTGTACGTACAAATATATATCTTTTTTAACCAAGAAGGTGCACCATGGTAATACATTTTAACAAACACATCAACATATTACCTAGACATCTCATCACCATAGCCATTTTAAAACCATATATTAATGATACATGTAAAATATAGATTGAAGCAATTCTAGTCCATTGGCTGTATCCTGAGTGTGATTTATATAATGGATTTTGAGTAATATTTGCATCTACCTGTAGTTGAAGAATAGATATAGTGCATAAACTAGAATATATGGAGATGTGGAGAAATCAAGTTGGAGCTCAGTTGGAAGGAAGTAACGAGAAATATTAAAGCAAGAGAAACTGAGAGATGAGGAAAGCAAGAAGTTATTGAAATTGAGAGATGACTCATGAGATAGCCTTGCATTAATGAATCCTTTATATAATGTTGTCTTGAGAGGAAGTAGACGTTTTTAAATTGGAGATTAGTGTAAGTATTAGAAAAAACGGATATAGAATTAATGAAAAAAAAATTTTTAAATCTTAAATCGAGATCAATACATGTAATTAGACAGGGAATCTGCAACTGGCATTTATGTGCGATGTCACACCAACGCGTAACGCATGTCACACACACACAAAATGAGAAGAAAAGAGACAATAATGTAAAAGAGAAGAAGATAGAGGATAGAGGAAAAGGAGAGAGACAGAGAGAGAGAGAGAGAGGGAGAGAAAGAAAGAAAGAAAAAAAGGAAGAACATGAAACTTAAATTTACACTTAGGCCTACAGATTACATTTCCGACTGCGAGTGAGTTGGCTTGACATAATTATTATGTGCCTAAGAAGTCTGCGGACGAAAGTACAACAATACGAAAACAGAAGTTATATAAAATTGTCTTTAAAAGAGAAAGAGAAGTTATTTCTAGAATGAAATGAAAGAAGAACTTCCTGGGGCTCCGCCCCAAGACTCCCGGCAAAGGCAAATTATTTACACAATTTCTTGCTGTCTGCTGCCTCGAGATCACTGGACTCTGACTGGAGCGAAGAAAGGATTTATCCTTTTTATTATTAAAGACTCCTGGCAAAGGCTCTCCCCCTGCACCCCATCCGTAAAGATAGAAATGGTCCCCAAGACAACCTTTTGTTGTATAAAATTGGAGAGAGCGTGATTTTTTTTGTAGTTTAAGCTTCTAACAACCACTCCCGTGGACCTTTTATTATTCACACGTCTTGCTGTCTGCTGCCTCGAGATCACTGGAGCGAAGAAAGGTAACAATGTATAGCAAGAATCCCTATTCAGTGAAGGATTTATCCTTTTTATGCAGATACATTCTTCTACCATTCTTGACCAGAAGTGCATTTCAAACTCAATGATGTGGGCATCATCCCATTGAATGTTGTGTCCAGTATTAAGAGCGTGTGCTGCTACTTAATATTGGTGCCTAATATGAGGGCTGAATATAACAGTACCCTATTTTGATGGTGACCCCCCATTTTGGAAAATGCTCCACCGCGCCTGTTTGTGCTTAAACTTTTTTTGTTCAACTCATACTCCTGACCGTCTATCGTCGAGTCAAAAGACTGAAAGGTCCTTTATATTTAACGAAATGTAACGATTTTGGTTTACGGTTTATTAAATACTGAACCTGGCAGCCCGTAGGCTGAATTACATTCAATTTACATGATAAAAACAACTGAACTTGCACATCAATGTTGTAACAATTATCATAAAATGTGAGAACATTAAAACATTAAAACAATACGGCAATCAAAATAATTAAGATCAAGCTATGTTCACATATTACACCGAGAGATATAGCAAAAAAGGAGAGTAGAAGGAAAGTGGGAGAAAAGGAGAGTTAGAGAAGAGGGAATCGAGAGGTGGATAGTAGAAAGAACGAAGTAAAAGGGAAGAAACAGGTAACCGTTAGAGACTGAGAAGAGGGCGGGAGAAAGAGGAAGAGAGAGAATTAGAGGAAGTATAATGACTGTGTATGGAAAATTACAGTTCATAGTGCCACGTTTAATGTCATTCATACAGATTAAAACAGTTAAAATACAATAAATGAAGTTATACTTTTAAGGAAATGATAATGCGCATGCGGAAATTGTGAGTAATGCGTAAACTATCAAAATATCACACTAAAGATTTAAACTATATTTCAAAACCAGAATTTGAACATGTATTGTGTGAACTTCAATAATGGTATCTTACTGAAGAAGGTGAAAGATAAATTCAATCAGACATGGGAGGAGTCGAAATGAAAAAAGAAAGAAAAAGGCAAGGGAGAGAGGAGAAAGAGAGAGAGAGAGGGGGATAAGGAGGACAGAAAAGAGTAGGTAGATAGGCGTATGAGAGAGAGAGAGAGAGAGTGATGAAAGAGTTATGAGGGAGAGAAAGAGAAAGAGCGAGAGAGAGAGAGAGGGAAAGAGAGAGAGAGAGAGATGAAAGAGTTATGACGGAGAGAAATAGAAAGAGAGAGAGAGAGAGAGAGAGAAGGGTGAGGGAAGTCCTGTGGAAAAGGCGGGTTGAAACAAGTTATTAAAATTGATACCACGTCAACCATTTGAACACAACACAAGATTCCAAGCAGTTACAGATATTAAACAAATATATTGGGATTTATTTTGCAATTTGCTGTTGAATATGAGAGCAGAAATCAGCACAGCGAGCGTGAACATACACACACATGTACACACAACATCCATCGACAAAACAATTTCAGTACATTATCATTATCAGTACAGTACGTACATAAAAGTTTAAAATATTGTTTAGGCTCTCCGCGAGCGGTTTCATTGGAATTAATCGAGAAATTCCCCTCACTAGCGTGTAAATAAAAATACGCAGCCTGGCCAGCGGCTTCGCGCGACGAGCAGGAACATAGCGCATGCGCAGATCATATGGCAATTTGGCCCAGCTATACAGCTAAGTTACGTAAGAGGAACAATAGACGTGGCCGAGGGTAAAGGTCGTTGTCATGGTTATAAACTCCAACAATAGAAGAGCGGAAATAAGGTAAAGGTATAGATTTATTCACAATGATCCTTGTATACTGCACAAGTGTACACGTATATCGGGTTCAGATAACCCTTTTTTGGGGGTCTTGTTGTTTTGCAGTCGTCGTTACTGTTTTCGAAGAATGTTTATGGGATCACGTTCCGAAGTACTCCCAAATAAAAATTGCTATTAAACAAATAATGTAGAACCAGATTTTACCCTATTTGAAAACATAATTCAAAGAATATTACTGTACAATAATTATAAAAAGTAAAACTTTTGAATGTAAATCATGGTAAAAATGGAAACTAAAGAGGAATCCAGAGCGGGTGGGTGGGGTTGATCGGAGAGACAAATAGCGTAATAATAAATAACAATAAGCCCTAATTTCTCCCTCTCTCGTTTTCTCAATGTCGTTTTCCATCTTCATCTCTCGTAGTGTTTGCTGTTCCGCGATTTTTGATGAGATCGCGTGTCGACGTACTCCTAAATAAAAATAGCTGATCGACCAAATTTGACCCTATCTGAAATATTCATTCAAATATTTAAGAACCATGGAAAGATAAAGGAATAATACGAATGTGATAGTAAAATGTCACAGACGAAAAGATGACATGAGAAATGATTGTTTCTCTCTGTGTTTGTCCCTCTGTTTGTCTCTTTCTTTGTCTCTCACTCGCTCACTTTTGCAGCTCCATTTGCCATCTTCATCTCTGGTACTGTTTTCCGTTCCGCTAGTTGCTTTATTCCGAAAGTATTCCTTTCGATCTTGAGATAAACTATTATAACATATTAAACTTCGTTATGGACGAAAAGATGACATGAGAAATAACGTCCTACTTCTCTCTCTCTCTCTCTCTCGTTTTCTCAATGTCATTTTCTATCTTCATCTCTCATAGTGTTTTATGTTCCGCGATTTTTTATGAGATCGCGTTTCGACGTACTCCTAAATATAAAGAGCTGATCATAATTATAACGTAAAACCAGATTTGACCCTACAATATTCATTCAAATATATAACAATCATGGAAAGATAAAGGAATAATAAAAATGTAACTTAGTAAAATTTCACAGACGAAAAGATGACATGAGAAATAATTGTTTCTTTCTCTGTATGTCTTTTTCTATCTCTCTTGCTCGCTTTCTCAGCGCCATTTTCCATCTTCATCTTTTGAATGTAAATCTGTGTTGCATCAAAATGATATTTAAAAAAGTTTATTATGCTATATTGACGTTACTTATATACGTCGAACATTATACTTTAGCGAAAAGATATAAACAAACAAAAAGAAAGTAACTAACCCAAAAATCCGAGCTGGGGGTGATCGGCGATGCAAATATTATAATAAATACAGTACAGACTACGTCCAACTTTCTATCCCTCCCCCCCTCTCTCTCTCTCTCTCTCTCTCTCACTGCCTGTATGTATGTCTGTCTTTCTCTCTGTCTTTCTGTCAATGTCGTTTTCGAACTTCATCTTTCATGTTGTTT
The DNA here is from genome assembly GCA_037976565.1 of Mesocentrotus franciscanus. Lineage (NCBI taxonomy): Eukaryota > Metazoa > Echinodermata > Echinoidea > Camarodonta > Strongylocentrotidae > Mesocentrotus > Mesocentrotus franciscanus. Next base: position 18,069,022 of record CP137666.1, on the reverse strand, counting down.
TCTATTCCGACATTTGCTAGTATGCCGGCATCATTTCTTCCTTGAGATAAATTATTATAACATATCCCTGATAATGTACACATATACCTTATATTTATTATAGGGAACGAAAATATAGAACGTCGGAGCGGCTGATAATGTCGAAATGCGAAGAATACTACTGTACACAAATTATAGAAAGAACAAGTTTTGATTTTGAATGTAAATCTTTGTTGCGTCAAAATAAAATGATACGTTCATTTATGTTATTGACAGAAATAATATACATCGGACATTATACTTTAGCACAAAAGGGTTATCTAGAAGAAGGTGGACAACATTATAAGAGAAAGAATAAAACTTTTCTTTTATTTATGAAAAATAAATAGCATAAATACCGTACCAAAAAAAAAGAATCTTGAAGAGGGAGACAAGAAAAAATATGAAAAGGACACAAGAAATTAAAAAAATAGGATTCTAGAGCGGAAGATGATAGGGGAAACGTAATAGTTTGTATATTGGCAAATTTTGACAATTATAGTTTGTAAGTATTGACAAAGTATATACAAACAAAATGACACAGAAATATTTGAAAGTATTTTAGACCTATAATAATAATAATCTTTTAAGTCCACTCCATTAAGTTAAACCGAAAATGGAAATTCTTTTTGCCCAATTGATCGTGAGCCCGGCAGCCACTGAGCCGCGCCAGATCGACATTGCTCTATCCCCTTCTTGTTGAACGCCAAACAAGGTAGCAGCAACTCCCATCTTTTAACGTATATAGAATATACGAAAGAGTTATGTCTTAGGCCACCTACAGCTAAGTTACGTAAGAAGAACAATAAACGTGGCCAAGGGTAAAGTTCGTTGTCATGGTTGTAAACTCCAACAATAGAAGAACGGAAGTAAGGCATTAGGGTGCGTGCCGTCATAGGCTTCTACAGGGCGAGCGCGGATTACGCTGCTCCCAATGAGGTACTAGCAGTATCAATATTCTGTGTACGGAAAGGTCTCAGCGAAAGTCAATATCTGTGGGACAGACATCGCGGAGCTGTATGTGCTGCTGTACGAATTTCATGTGAGAGAAAACTTGACATGCTTATGAAAAAGTACATTAATAAAGAATAATATGAAAGTACAAAAAACAGGAGCAATGGAAAATGATATTATATACTTTGGAAATAAGCTCAACTCCACTAGTTTAGTGAATAAGTGGCAGGGAAAGGCAATTTTAGGCTTGTAAAGACGTCATTCAGCTGTTTATGGGAACCTGGTATACCAGGTTCCCGTCTGTGGATGCGCTCTACGGGAACCTGGTATACCAGGTTCCCGGAAGGAACGGGTTAATGTTATGGAATTGAAGCTTGCTTCGATTGTCAAAGGGCATTCCAAACCTTTTTATGAATTAGTTCTATTCTAGTTCTACACCTCTAAACTATATTCTATGTTGATTTGTATGATAAACAGAATGGCAAATGTTTGAAATAAATCCGACCAATAATATAAGATTTAAGAAAGTTATGAATGATTGAAATATGAAATCACTAATGACTAGGTTAAGTTTATGTGAATCTCAAAAGTCAAGTTGGCAGTTTGGTCAGTGGATTGTGATGTAGTACTAGTAGAATATATAGCAGATAACTCTCCCGTTTGTCGCGTCGTGTAGACAAATATCATTAGTTTCTTTTTTTCCCTTTAAATGCCTTCTCCCTTGGGGCACTACTCAAAATATATCATGGATAGCATATTAATCGTTAGACAGAAATAACCGTCTGGTATGGGTCATTCTTTAATAAAACTGACATTTGTTGACATAGAGGCGGTCAGAGCCAGATGCAATCTCAGCGTAACAACCGTCGATATCAGAGACTGAAGCTTTCGGTCTAATTAATCGTGATTCATCAGGTGTTCATAGGTCCTCTAAAGAGAGCAGACCCTCTAGAGTCGTACACTTTTTGAAAAATTGAAATTTTAGTCATTTTGTGTGTTGGAACAATTGGGGAAAGTTGTCCGCCACTACATCGCAGAGACATTACAGACTCATCAACCATCCAATTTGAAGAGCCTGTACCTAAAGTGATTGCAAATTTTTATTTTTTTTTAAATTTTATATTTGTCAGGAAAAAAAGCAACCATTGCTGTGAATAGGCCTACCATAGTTTATGAGAAAAAATTGTCTGGTCGGCAGTGTTTTGATGCAGTACAGTTACAGTACCTGAACAAAATAGACCGGTTTTCTTTTTCGGTCTAAGCCTAAGGCATGCTTTGTTATAATTCTTCTTTCTCTGAAAATAGATAAATACAAATTTTAAATCAACTGAGCCTCTGAGGAGAAAGTATCGAGAGAAGAGAAGTCTGGCTAACAGGCCTGATAAATATGCTACCAGAAGATTAGTGTAACTATTATCATTGGTAGGTCAAACCAATTTACCACCTATTTGTGTGTCACGCAGATCACTGCGAAATACATATATATATATATATATATATATATATATATTTTTTTTTAAAGATTATAGGCTTGACCCACATGGCTTATTCATGTGCTAATGCACAAATTTCCCAATCAAGGCTTGGTTCTAACGCCCTATTTTGGTTTTTTTCTTAGGCGGGTTGGTGAAATATTATGAAACCTGACCTACAGATAAATCATCTTCCGATTATTCCATGATCTGTATCTATATTTCTGTTACCATATATTCCAAATCTTTTTTCATGTCGATGCTTATTCATTTACATTGTATCAGTATTATCACAATTTCTTCTTTCTCCCTCTCATTCTGTGCAGGCTATCTTTTTTCTCTTCTGCTCACCTTCATTCATCTTCCAGTTTTTCCGCTTCATGGACCGGTACAAGATACAGCAGGTATGTACCCCCAGTAGGCAGTACCCCCTTGAAAAACATGCTTATTATACTTATGCAGCACCGTCCAGCACATAATACTGTCATCATTGTTGATAATAAACCTGAAAAGGATATATTTGTTTGAAGTTACAACTACCAGGTACAAGCTTCTGCACAGCCTAGATTAATGATATTGATAAACAGCAGCAATAATAATAGTTCACAGAATACAGACAAAACTTTGTACAAAAAATTTAAAGCAAACTGGGAAGATAGTGGAAATATGCATTTGGAAGTTAATGTCATGCTCCAATGGTGCCTTTAATAGGTGATACACATTCAGAAGTATTCTTTTCAAGGGGGAGGCAAAAGCTTTTCATGAAGCACCTACATAGTTTTTGCAGCAAGTAATTGAAAATGAAAAAAAAAAAATATTATCTTTGTTAGATCTGTGATTATGTAGGGGCATGTGTACCTTGTACCAATTACGAACTGGTCTATTCATAAAAGAAAAAAGAAAAGAAAAAAATGTTTCAACTTATAGTTTTACGGGCTTCATCTTCTTTTCAGGATAAACCGACCACGTGGGACCAGGAATGGAAATGCTTCAAGCTTGTTATTGCCAACCAAGTGCTCATCCAGACACCATTCTTCTTAGGGGCCTACTTCTTCTGCCAATATATGAATATTCCATTTGACTATGAATCCATGCCTGTTTGGTAAGTCTGTTGCTTAGGAAGTATTGCGTTTCCTGAGAGCCAGAAGGATGTTCACTGTTAACTCCTGGTAACACTTTGTAGGACCCATGATCTGTCAACAGTTGCCCCATGATTGATCTCTTCCAATAGTCAGATTCTGTACGTGAACTGAACACATACACTATACCTAACCCTAAGCCTGGCCTAACCTAAAACCTATTCGCAGCCCTTATCAACACCCTACATCAATCGCAACCCTTACAATAACCAGGGCTCCACACTAACTTTTTTGTTTGTTTGTTAAGGGGGTCCGGATTAAAATTTTTCAAGTGTTTATGATGAGACCTATGTAAAAATCTTGAAACTTGGGGGTCCAGACTTCGATTTTGGGCGCCCATGTGTGATGATGTGTCCCAGGTGCCTGTTAGGGTTAGGTTTTGTGCCATCGCCCTATATAAATGATCATGAAGTAAAGACTGAAACAAATGTTGCCAGGGTAAATGTCAAATCACCTGTGTGAAATCATGTGTGAACCCATCTGACTCTTATGATACAAATGTGAATGTGTAAACTGCTTATGGGTGGATATCTAATAATTTCCGAAGCTCTTTGGAAGTGCATAGAGACTAAGTATTATGCGCTATACAAGAACAGATTATTATTATTATTATATCTTTGATGAACCTAATTATTGCCATATTGCATATTGCCAGGTGGTTATGTAATCACCATGCACACTGCCTGGAGTTCCCGGTATTGTGCATAGTAAATACATGATCATCTGGCTCTGAGCAGCGAAGGTGGACAGTCGCGCACAAATATTACTGCGGAATGTCCTAAACTGAACAGTTGTCAAAATGCTGTACAAGGCATTGCTCCAATGGTTTATGTCTTCTAATCATTATTTGTTTTGAAGTAGTCTGAGCAACATATTTAACGACTTGTCTTTTAGCATTTAAAAATGTTTCTTTTAGAAATTATCTAGGCCAGATTATAGAAGAACCGTAACAATACTTTACTGACTTGTATGTGATCACTTTTTTAAATGCATCTTCTTGTGTAGGTATATGACGCTTGCCCACTGCTTCGGTAGTTTAGTGCTGGAGGATGCCTGGCATTACTTTCTGCATAGAGCTCTTCATCATAGAAGCATCTACAAGTACATCCACAAGATCCATCACAACTATCAGGTGAGGAGAGTTTGTAGTTAAAAACGGTGCATCCTATTCCTCATCTTATTCATTAGAGCCAGAGAAATGGTCTAAACATCATGAGAGCAGGCCCATGCATACGGATAAAGCTGTTGAACTGTTCCATGAAGTAGTTGTATACAAGATTTTGTATACTCTTGTTGGGTTTGCAACATTTAATTCCATAGAGGCTTCATGAGCTTTTACAGACCCCTCATAATCATGTAAAATTGGACTGGTATGTTTTATGAGTCAATAAAAGTTACTT
>CP137666.1:18039290-18063539 GCA_037976565.1 Mesocentrotus franciscanus | reverse complement strand
GTGAAAACTAATCATAATCAATTCAAATAAAACAATGGGAAAAGGGTGAGGAACGATGTCACAAGCTCATGACCAATTAAAGTATCTATAGGTCTCGTGATTTTCATAAATTCTCATGATCATTTTCACGTCATTAAAGGTCCATAACTCTTTTGAATTCAGACCGATTTTTCGAACACAATAACAAAGACTTTGAGGAAATTAGCCCAAGGGCAATGTCAAAACTATATTGAACATCCTTTAGGCCTAAAATCGTGTTCAGATGAGGCCATATTTATGTGATTGCAATGTTCGCACATTACGATAGGTCATGGGCAAGGCTATTGAAATTGCCTTAGTTTGATTTTTCGGAATTCATAGCGATCGTGTTTCTCAAACCTTAAATTTCTCTCTAAATTTAGATGTAGATCACATAGATTACAATGTAGTACATGATTTGCAATGCCCACTTTCAACATATATTGGTGATGAATTTCATAATATTTTTGTATGTCCATGTATTCTTTCAAAATGAGAGAAAAATGCACATGAATAAGGTTTTTTAATACATCTCATGCTTGCCAGCTAAAGAAATTAGCAAAATTTGTTAAAATAATGATGTCACATTTTTCTAAAGAGCCAAGCTAGAGGGTAGATGGGAATACTGTAAATGATAGCTCACAAGTAATCAATGTTGTTAGGCACACTCGTAGCGGTAGGAGGGTGAATTGCCAAGTTCGCCTTGATTTGTAAATATATTTAATTGTTCATATTGTCACATGTTTATCTTTGTTCATATTATCACATGTTTATCATTGTTGATATTATCACATGTTTGTCATTGTTATACTATTTCATTATCATTATCATTGATACTATGTAAATATGTTTGTAGGCCTACTCATACCCCGAAATCTTACAAATCTCTTTTTTCTAATTATTTTATTTGTTTGTCTGAATTTCTACTTGAATTTAAAGCAATTCATTTATTCTTTACCGGGCGTGGAATTCAGAGAAGTAACAATACTAATCATATTGACGTCAATTGGACAAGATTTCCATCCCTTAGGCATTAGATATTTCACGACTCACAAGGTCTGAATGTCGCAACCGCAGCTTGCCCCTTGACCTCGGATGGTAAGGTCAATACCGAATCTACAGTTGTCATGGCAACAGGTGTATTGCCGCATGAATTTGACCATAACTTGTGGAATTTATGGCGTGTACTGGCTAAAGAAACTGAATAAATAAAGACACTTACACGACTTAAAAAATGGCTGGCATGGAGCGCAGTCAGCGCACTGTTCGAAATGAAAATACCCTACAGTTATGAATATGAGTGAAGAAGGAAAAAAACATCAACAGATTATAGCATATGCCGGTGATAAATAGTAAACGCAATAATTAATACGAAGGGGTGGGGGCCGGGGGCATAATCATTCTAAAATATCAAAGTAAAACCGCGACGTTTGCTACATTTATGAGTGAAGAAGATACACAAAACATCAACAGATTATCATAATTATGCTGATGATAAACAGTAAACGCTATAATTAATACGAAGGGGGCGATATAATTACTCTAAAATATCAAAGTAAAACCGCGATGAATTTCAATAGCCTTGTCTATCACCTTTTGAAATGTTTGAACTTTTAAATGACGTAATATGAACATGATTTCCATAGGCAGTATAATAAGGTATTGGAATTGCTCTAAAATTGGTTTCTTAAAATTGATTTTGCAAGACATCTGTTTTGATGTCGTAAAGCATGGTCGTCAATAGCAAGACGTGATGGAATTAAAAAAATCTGCGAAATTTCATTTTTGTATGTCCTGTTTACAGAAAAGATGGAAATAGGAAGGATGATTATGAAAATACGTGTTTTGTATGTCCTCTTTACAGAAAAGATGGAAATAGGAAGGATGATTATGAAAATACGTGATTTTCTGCTTCTAGAGGATTGTCCACCGCCTAGAGACTCAACAACCGTTTCTCTCTTCTCTCTCTCTCTCTCTCTCTCTCTCTCTCCTCCTCTCTCTCTCTCTCTCTTCTCCCCTCTCTCTTTCTCCCCCTCTTTCTCTCTTCATTCTAAATGGCGATGTCATACCAAGTTGCCGACAACTTGACCGGAAATGTATTTATAATTTGAAATGATGAACATTACTCAAGAGATGGGGATGGGTGCATAAATGAAACCATGCGTTTGAAACTGTATATACATGTCATGATTAGTTGGAATGACGAATCGCATTGTCATCTAATATTAGATTGGGTTTGTACTTACATGTAGTTTCGTTTTACACAAATAGTTTGGCAGTCCATAACTTTTTAATAAGCTGGTGACACGAGAACACAACAATAAAGATGCAACTCATTTCATACATGTAGTATTCTTTTTAATCAATATTCAAAGGCAACTTTTAATGAAACTAAGAAGGCAACTTAGAATTCATACTAAGCTGTAATGACTTCTAAAATTTAGATGACTATCATATAATAGAAGTTTACAGGCAAGGCATATCCAACGATTCCAACCTCATAGCTACGTTTAAAGAAAAATCAGATAAACAAATTTTAAAAGGTTAGAGGAAAATCAGAAAACTGATAAGAAAGTTATGAATTCATTAATTTCTCCTTATATATTCGTTTTATTTTTCTTTCTCCATTACCATGCTTTCACCTCATTAATCACATATTGTATGTACTTTTATAGTTTTGTACCGGTATTAGGATACCCCAACAAATTCCCCTTTTTTTCGAGAGTCAGATTTCCAGTATGCACTTGCTAAAGTTTCTAAAGCAGTTAAACGTTATTACCTGCATGCAAGAACAATAAATACTAGAGCAAAGACTACATAGTTTGAGTCAGGGGCGGATCCAGCCGGCGGCAAGGGAGGAGGCCGAAAAAGGGGCCCACTTCATGCAAAAATTTGAAAACCGTGCCGGCCGATTTTCCGTTCAGTGGGTGGTAGTGAGCAAAATTGTTGCCTCCGAAAATTGAATTTTTTTAAAAACCACCCCCCCCCCTTGAGCGCCAGGAGGGGTCCATCTTCTTTTTTTTTACAAAAAACGGTGTTTTTACCTGTTTTTTCCTAGGGGAAGGGGCCTTGGCCCTTGGGCCCCCCTGGATCCGCCACTGGTTTGAGTTAGGCAAGACGTCACTGTAATATTCCCCAAAATCAAAAGGTGAAGCACTATTGGATATTGTAACCCACAATTAAAAATGTTCTGCATATGTCTCATAATGTCAAATATCAGAAAATGTTTGAAACTGGGTTATGACTTTCCCTCATAAGTACCTTACCAAAGAGAAAGGAGTGTAGCAAAGCAAATTCTACATAATTATGTGACCTGCAAACATGATATTCTTGCATGATTGAATTCTGTTCAATCAACCATGTTTGTAACATTAGGAAAGGTTATTCTTGACATACTGAAACTTTGCCTGTTCAAAGGTAATTTTTTTGATCAAGCAGTAAGAACATGAAAAAAAATGTTACCAGATATGAACTGTGTAGATGGGTAACTGCTCAGTGTCGTGTCTAGTTGCTACACTTATAGTTAAGCAAGAGGGAAAAACTTTTTTTCACATGAGTTACAACAATAATACTAACAATTCCTTGACCAAAGCACCATACCATAATACCTTAGAAACCAAATTCATTGACCATTTTTCATTTGCATTGCACACTCTTCACTCATTTTTGGAGTATTCCAGCCAATCACCAGTCTATATAGAAATGAATGTATAATGATTCAATTTTACAATGGCCTTTACGCTATAGTTTTCATCTGACTAATTATCCATTTATTCACCCGTATAGAGAGAGTCAATGTAAATGAAATGCTTTGTCTAACCACAAGTGCACAGCAAGGGCTTAAAACATTATGCTTATGTTATTAAAGAGAAGGTTGAGTTCTGGTCATGCGATTGCAATGTGAAAGAAACAGTGTGGAATCGATCAGAAAAGGTTGACAATCTAGCATGTAAGTATTGGTGTGTACTGCAAGGTTCTGGAATCATCAAAATGATAAGAAATTTGGCCCAGTCTTGGTAAAGTTACAAGCACTGTACACAGAAAGATGTATATGGGACTACACGAACATGTGGCATAAAAATCCGTCCAGATTTCTATGCTGTTACATGCCATATTAAGAATATTAAGGCATTTGAAGAGCCATGCTTTTCAGGAAACATTTTTAATCTGATGTTCTTCCACATTTGCATAATAACAATGATAACGTTCATAAATTATTTTTCACCTCTTCCCAGAACTCAACCTTCTCTTTAAAGAACTCACAATCTCAAACCACATAACTCAACAGTCTATTTTTAGAAAGTGGGAAATATAGTACACTAGCAGGACCCGTGGAAAATCCACGGGATTCTAGGGAGGGTGGGGGGTTGAAAATAGATATGTGCTATCGATTATTATTATTATTAATATTGTTATTTTTATTATTATTATAATTTTTTTAATAATATTTTTAAAGATAATTTCTTTTATCATTTTAAAATTTTTCTTCTTCTTTTCATTAATATTGTACTCGTTAGAATATCAACCTTTTGTTTGCTGTCCCATGTATCATTTTGAATTGTTTTTTTATAAATATGTATCCTGTAATAAAACTTGAAAATTGGAAGAAGACAGTGAAATCAATAATTTGTAATTAAAATTGATGCATATATTTTAGACTAATACTTTCTTTTTACTTTCGTTAATTACGATTATTGTCGTCACTTAAATTCGTTCCTACTTTCTTCACTATCCCTTTCCGGATCCTCACTCTCGTTATCTATACGAATATTGTTCTCATGCATGCACTGAAAATAATATACAAATATACAAATATACAATGACACGTACTCGAGGATCTAGCTAAAACTATTCGCATCGAAGGAACATCAAATCGTATTATATTCTCCCGAGGGCCATCGCGGCCCGAGGGGAACAGTACTATTGATGTTCCTGAGTGCGAATAGTTTTAGCTTGTTCCGAGAATGAGTCATTGTATATTTGTTTTATATCCCTTCCACCCAGGCGCGGATCCAGGATTCCTTAGGGCCCCAAATTTGAAGTTATGCGAGCCAAATATTGGTACGTAATGTGGCGTAATGAGCAAAAACGTGGAGCTCGAGCCCCCGAGCCCTGCCGTTCCGCGGACCCTGACATGTAGGCCTCTAAATAAGTATATTTCTTGCCTGACTGTAAATTTGGGAATTTGTCATTTTCCAACAAACGCGTACAAATGTATAATGTACTAAAAATCACGGAAAATTATGTCATTTCAGCAACATTTGTAAATCACCGGTATCGAATTAGAAATAAACCACGTTTGACTTTTATTTGGGGGCAGGCCCCCAAGCACCCAAGCCCCGTCAGTCTACACCTTGTTGGCGGGAAAAATCGCAACTGATCTCCCTACCTTTCTTCTTTCTCTTTTTTCCTTTACCTTCCCTTCTTTCTCTCTCTTTTATGTGTGCTGGGGAAGGGAGGAAGGGCCGATCCACACGTTTTTGGCGGGATTAATCGCAACTGATCTCCCTTCTTTTCACCCTTTTCTTTTCTTCTTACTCTTTTTTGTTCCATTTTAGCTCTCTTTTGTTGGCGGTGGCGGGGGGGAGGGAGGCAAGGGTTTTTTGGCCCTCGATTCACAACTTGTTGGCGAGAAAATTGCAACTGATATCCCCCTTCTTTTCCTTTCTTCCTCTTTTTTTCTTTCTCTTTATCTCCTTTTTTCCTTTTCTTTCCCTTTCCTTCCTTCTCTCTTATTTTTTTGATGGGGGAGGCAACAGACCGGGAGGCAAGGCCCTTTCGCCCCCATCTCCTTCTTTTTACCCCTTTTCTTCTTCTTCTTTCTTTCTTTCCCTTTCTCTCCTCTTTTCCTTCTCTCTCTCTTTTTTTTCTTTGCTGGGGCCGGGGGGCCCCTGCCCCTGGATCAGCGCCTGCTTCCACCTGTAGGCCTATCATTCCTTGCACACTTCTGTAATAGCATGTACGTACCGTACTCACATTCACATCACATTCAAAAAGAAATAAAAGAAAAAACAATTAATTGCACGGCTCAAACATGAAACATTGAATGATCTAAATACACGCTATACAGGTACTGCAGTAGCTAGAGTGCTGCAGTTGTAAATTGCATTGTGTGAGCGCCGTGACTGGCCTGACACCGCTGGAGTTGCCCGTGCGGAGGCATTTGAAATTAATACGTAAGCTCGCTGAATTTACCTTCTCGTTAGTTAGATCTCGATAATTACAATCTATTTGCGGTATTATTGTTGTGATTTCAATGTAGTTTTCATGAAAAGACCAATAAAGCAGAAGCTTGGATTATGATTATGTTGGCATGGTTCATAGAATTTGTACAAATATATTCAAAGTAAAGATTTTACGCGAAAAATCGGACGGTTTGTGCCAATAAATTGTGGCAGTCGCACGAAACTCGTGTGTGTGTGTGTGTGAGCGTAGAACCAACATATTACGTTCACGTCAGTTTGGCTACTGCGTATATATAGCAAGATGCCTCACACGGGATAGGCCCGACCCTTTGCATCGTGCATATTTGCTACAACACATTATGGAGAGGACCGTCCCTTAATAGTGTGATCTCTTTGAATAATTAGACAGAGGGCGGGTGCACGCCTCGCCGCCTCACTCTCGCCTCCTTGCACGGACGACGCCGGCCGTGCTCTCGTCCGCCCGTCCTCCCCGGGACCCCGAAACCACCTTTATAACGACATGGACGGCGACCACGGGGTCGACGTGGCACGCGGCATGCGCGAGCGGGTCCGCTCGGAATTGTGTCGCCGTTCCCGCGCCACGGCAGAGGCGGGCAGGGTCGAGGAAAGACGGGTTTGATGTCAAGAAATTCACATTGGCAGACCGTTACGCACCCCCCGCGGCGATTTTGCGTATTAATATATAGACTAGCTGTTTGCGCCCGTTAAACAGGCGCTCTTTGCTGTGGCAGCCATTTTGCGTTTGTCCGCGGCATCGGTGGCATAGGGTAGCGTACTGTTACGTAGGCATGGCGTACAGTTGCGAAGAGTTGCGTAAAAATGCATACTTTCTGCGTCATGTCTAAGCCGTACGCGAAAGTACGCGTACATCTCACGCTCGCCAGCCGCCAGCTGCATATTTCACTTTTCACAGTCGACATGTACATTCTTGTGAGCTTTCACGCAGGCCTATAGTTACTCGTAAATGAACACGAAAAAGGTCTTAAAGATAACTCGCTATCTTCTGCTTAAATGGCACAACCCATATTATTATGAACAAAAACATTTTCATTTACACAAAGGTATCCCCTCAGAGAAACATGCAGACACATAATTACATACACGTACACCTAAATGGTAACCCCTTGCAAACACTCGTGCCAGCGCCAACACCAAGCTGCAGCTCCCGGGCCCACCCCGGTCCTGTTGATGACCGAAGCGATCAGGCTGAGCTGGGTGCTGAATGAAACGAACTCAAGATTTGCTTACACAAAAAGATAACCCATACAAACTCCCTCCAGAAAAGGAAGAGGCGGCCGAAATTCCCTTTTAGTAACTACAAAGATAGAAAATAGGGTACTTACCATTTTCAAAGTAAAGATTTTACGCGAAAAATCGGACGGTTTGTGCCAATATATTGTAAGCAGTAGCACGAATTAACTCGACTATGTGTCACAGTGTGTGATGAGCGACAGTTTGGTTGCTGCATATGGAAGATGCCTCACACAGGATAGGCCCAACCGTCGCATAACGCATTTGCTACGCTACATGACTTGAGTAGATTGTCGCCTGCTGTGTATTTCTCTATCATGCCCGTGAAGTGCCTACAAAGCGTATCATACAGCAAGATGCCTGACACGGAGTAGGCCCGCCCGTTGCACGTGCATCTGCTACGACACATTATGGAGTGGATCGTCTCTTGGTCGTGTATCTCTTTGATTGGACAGAGGGCGGGTGCACGCCTCGCTGCCTCACTCTCGCCTCCTTGCACGGACGACACCGGCCGTTCCCTCGTCCGCCCGTCCTCCCCGGGACCCCGAAACCACCTTTAACGACGTCCGCGACCGCGACCGCGCATCGAACTGGGGTGTGGCCCAGGATGAGATTAAAACGTCTTCCGTCCGCGGGACCGCCCGGCGGCGATTGGGGGCGAGCAGGAGGGGAGATTTGGGCGCTGAAAAATTGTCTCCCCTCGACGCCTTAGAGTATTATTATATAGATGTACATTGTACTATTACATGTATTAAAGAGAAGGTCGAGTTCTGGCCTCTGGGAAGAGGTAGAAAATAATTTGTGAACGTTATCATTGTTATTATGCAAATGTGGAAGAACATCAGATAAAAAATATTCCCTGAAAAGCATGGCTATTCAAATGCCTTCATATTCTAAATATGGCATGTAACAGCATACAAATCGGGACAGATTTTTATGCCACATGTTTGTGTAGTCCCATATATATCTTTCTGTTTACAGTGCTTGTAACTTTACCAAGACTGGGCCAAATTTCTTATCATTTTGATGATTCCAGGACCTTGCATTACACACCAATTTTTATATGCTAGATGGTCAACCTTTTTTGATCGATTCCACACCGTTTCTTTCACAATGCAATCGCATGACCAGAAGGGCCCTGAACCCTGAACCCTGAACCCTGAAAATGACCATATATGGATAACGGGCTCTAGTGATTACTTGTACAGGCTTTCAATAACAGCTGTTTTTACCCCTAGCTCTTGTTAATGGGCTAAATTAGGGAAAATCACAGGTTTGGATTTGTGGTAAGAAGGAAATACCGGTATGTCTTTACATGGGACTTCCCCTGACAAGTTTGAAAAGTTTTCCCTTAACGAAAGCTAAGGAGACCTTGATAGAGAATTCGGTAGAGACAAATTTTTGTCAGTTATAGTACAGGGTATCAACTGCCAAGGCTATCAAACAAGTAGCATATACATATTAGTTCTTGCACTGTAAACTGTGACAAGGCCATTGTAAAGTTTGTTAAACCTCGAGTCAAGACACTGCATCATCTGCTGAGAGCCAGAAGGGCATTAACTCATGTTTTTACATAGAGTTAATACCCTTCTGACCCTCAGTAGATGATATTTTGTTCTAAAGAAGAGTCCATGTTTTGCAGAGGACTGCCCTCCAAACCTGTAAACCAATTCATAGTGGCACTCTGGGCATGGGTAGATCAAAGGACATTTGTACCAACTTGTGAAATCCGTTGAGAAAAAACTGGGTATGAACTCATGACAGTTATGCATTCATTTTTTGTTTTTCATAATACAGTCAAACCTGCTTTAGTGACCACCTGTCTACAAAGACCACCTGTCTACAAAGACCACATTTTTTGCTTCCCTTGAAAATGGTTTCTCATTGAAACATGTACTAAAGGAACCTGTCTACAAAGACCACCTGTCTACAAAGACAACTTTTGTGTTTCCTTGGGCGGTCGCTATAGACAGGTTTGACTGTATATGCTTCAATAGTGCAATCCATGATGTTCAGGGCTGTATGAAAGAGACACAAAAGCCATGCATGGAGTGCAACCATCACTTTGGGGTGATTATTCAAAAAATGCGAAGAATGGAACCTCACTATACTTAAAAATATCTCTGGTAATTTGAGGTCTTTTGTGACATGTCCTAACGTTAACTGGTCTATTAGACTACATGTTCATGAAATTTATTTTGTTTATTGTTTGAGTTTGAATTGCTTCCAGCAATTAACTCCATCAGGAAGCTGAAAACAAAACAGAAAGGATGTGCATATCCTGCAAAGGTTTTAAAGCCCTTATGTGGGATGTGAAATTACAGGAGATAGCCTAAAGCCATGATCTTATCTAATGTAACATGGGTGAGAACTCAGATTGATACATGTACTTAACTTTCCATTATGTCAGCCCCAACCCAAGTTCTTTTATCAAGGCAAAGTCCAAAGTTCTGATGATGTAGAAACATATCTCTCTCTCTCTCTCTCTCTCCCGCTCTCTCTCTCCATCTCTATTTCTCCTCTCCCTCTGTCTCTGTTTCTCTCTCTCTCTCTCTCTCTGAAATCCACTGTTCTGCTTTTGTGAAAGAAAGCCTACTGCCTTCCATAACATTTCAGTGAGAACAGTTTCAAGGAATCAAAACAGATTGTAGGTGAAATATGTAATCCTCTTTCATTAAAAAGAGAAAAATTAAATAAATGTATTAGAAGCCATGCTATCTACTATTACATCATTGAGGCAAGACTTTATTCATAAAACTTACATGTATATCAAAGTGGTCAAAGGTAGTAGAGCTTCAAGATCTGATAGTGACAAAGCCATTTGAATGGTAGCAAATTATTAAGTAGAAATTCTACCCCCAAAAAAAAAAAAAAAAATAATAATTATAATACAAGAAAATAAGCAAATATATAAATCTTATAAATATTACAAGCCTGTCTGCTCAGAATACAAATCCTTGAAGGGGAAGGATGAAGAGAATGATAACAGAACTTCCTCTGTATCTTGAAGAATCATGAAGTATTTTGGAGATAATGCTTAACAAAGACAATCAAACACCTGTAGTGACGTCCGTGGTTGCACGTAATTCTCAATGTCATATATGGATTCTTCTCTAATTAGTATTATTTACATCTACAGTGTGCAATGCATGACAACTCCAATGTGCTTTACATTGTTATTATAATCCCTGGTCTTGGATTTCAAGCCTGCACACAGTGTGCACCATCTCCACTCTCTGGGTGTATTCCTGCCACAGTTCGCACTATTCACAATTTCACATGCATGCATGTGGCAAAAGGAAGTCACAATGACTCTTGGCAATCCTCAAAAGTACCAATTTTCTGCTGGGTATTGTAGAATAATATCTTGCAAAAGGATGTAAACGTCACAGCTGCAACTCACACCACAGACTTATCCGCTAGACCACAACATCTTCATAGTGTTCCATATCTCTTATGGTCCTTCACCATCCCACATGGATATTCCTAATCCAAATAAACATAGGAAGCAGGAACAAAGTACTTGTTGAGGTAAAGCAACCACCAACTGGATCAAGGTTCTACAACAAACCATTATTTCTTCTTGATCTTCACATTGTGCTGTTTTCTCCAGTTTTGAAGTCAGAGCTGGGAGGGAGGGAGGGAGGGAGGGAGGGTAGGTCATACACTCATCAGCAGTTCCTTTTCTTTTCTCCTTGTTTCCTGGGAATTGAAAGAAGAAAATAAAAAATGTATTGTAAAAAAAAAATGTTGAATCAAAACTTGTTTAAGCTAATCTGACTTCTTGTAATGGACATGTATTTTGATAGAAACTGACATAGAATAGAATTTTAATTGTTCACCATGAACAGATGTTTTGTTTGATCCAGCATATATATATAAAAACAAATATTTGCTGGAAATCACATTTGCCACAAAGGACAACTAGTATGTATTTGCATATTATGTACCTCCTGATATGCAAGTGCTCGGGACTATCATTTAAATTTATTTACGGTATCTTTCCTTGCTCCTCATTCAGCTATCATACATTCTCTACAAAACTCATTTGACAGATTTGAGATATCAATTATTTGTAGTCTTGAACATTCAGTTTAAGTATTGTTAGATTCTGAGAGGATATATTTGTCAACACTCCCTCTTATTTACAGCAAAACAAAAAAATGACAAAAACAATTGCAAAATAACCCACAAATAGAATGCTTGTGGTATTATGCTAACATAATGTTTAATTTCTCACAAAGAAACAGACATCTCTAGTAACCGCAATAATAGGAATTCTTCTTTTCAATCAATGTGACATCTCATGCATGACTCCTGTCATGCCTGTTACAACGGTACTCACCATGAAATTAAAGTTATTTACTTCATGTATATGTAACAGTAAGTGGATGTTCAAAACAAGGCCAAAATGCCAATGACTCTTTGTGGTATTTCTGATTTTAGGTTGATTTATAAAGTCTGATCATTTCCTTATATATATTTATAATAGTCTGAAATTACCTACACCTGTACAAGTTAGAACACTAACTGGATAAAATACCATGTGGAAAGACATTAATCTACAATTTACACTCCCTATCCAGGTGTAGTAAGTCAGTTCCTCAGAGGTAGGATGAAATTTCTTGAATGTTTGAGACCCTTACAAATGGAATCTTAGTCAAAACTGGGATAGGTATACTAATTCGGCAATTGTATTCTCAGGATACATAGCAGTTATAATTATTATTATATTGTCATTATCAATTATCACAGCAGCTCGGCCTATGTGATTTCTCATAACATCCTACTTTCATGAGCTGTCAGTCTACATGCATAACAATCTGATTGAGTCTTATACCCCACCTCAAACCATTATAGACATTTGGTCAAGAAACCAGACATTTATCCTCATGTCAAGCTCGGCATGTGAATAATTCTTACAACTTAATCTTATTTAAACTTAATTCTCATCAGAAAAGCCCTGAAATGGTCACAGGATACTGAAACCCTCTAAAGAGACAACGTGAGACAACGTGAGACAACGTGAGACAACATGAAAGGTTGTCTGTTGAGAGGGCTTGCCTGCATCGAATCTCTGCAGCATGTGATAGGACAAAGCTTATAACCTTACACAAGGCTAGCTCATCAATACCCGACTAAGAGGGCCACTAGAAATAAAATTCACTCAAAAGGAGTCAATATAACTAATCTGAGTGTCTCTGTCTTATCAGTCAAACACAAAGTATTTTTACTTAAACTGACAAATAGTCAGGATTTATATACCTCACTTAAGAAATCCAGCCATCTGATTGGTCGAAATTGCAGTCGTTGTTTTAACTATTCCGAAAAATGCCAAAGCCATGTAATAGTTCGAGGGTAAAATCCCGGCAAAATTCCAATTACTGGGAAATTAGTTCAGTCTTGCTGAAATACCCATTGGTTGACGTGTTAAAAACTGGTTTGTGCGAGCACGGACACCATAAGTGTGCGAATAATCGGTCGCTAGCTTAATTTACCAATTTTTAATACATCGTAGCGCAGACGACCGTACGGCAATCTCTATCGTACTGAATTCCAAACAAGGCAAAAATGGCTGAAGAAACTCTCCCAAGATTTCAACTTCTTGATGATGATCAAATGCAAGACTTGATTAATTCTGCTGACAGCAAGCACACCAATGTAAGGTCTAATAGTAATATGATACTTGATAGTCAAATCCAGTCAGTGGAGTCCCACACATTAATTGTTGTGTACTAGAGGGGTCTAGAGATCTACTGTCATTGACATTGTACCGAGTATTAAACTTTACCACACCGCGGTAGACGTAGTCTAGACTACTTTACTTGGATGTAGAGACGTAAAGCTTGTAGCTTATTTGCCCTTCGTCACGTTGGGTAGTCTCTGATAGGGTGAAAACTTGAGTGGATGGGTTTTCCAGTGCCTCTCAACAACAGATTTGAATATATTATTAGATCTAACACTAACTAGATTCTATGTGTATTTAGTATTTATTTCTGCTCTTCCTGTTCTACCAGTTGATTGGTAAGTTGACTATTTTTCGGCATATAAAGTATTAATGACTGCTTTAATATTCGAGAAATAGTTGTTTTTATACGCTCGGGAAGGTTGGGCTATTGCCCTCGGCACGCCTCGGGCAATAGCACAATTGTAACCTTCCCTTGAGCATATAAAAACAACTATTTCTCTCAAAGCAGTCATTAATACTATAATAATATACAAATAATGAATGCTTATGAGTTCAATAGTGCGAATATTTTCATGAGTTGAAAGATTAACATTCTATTCCATGAGGCGTTAGCTGAGTTGAATAGAATTAACATTAATCTTTCAACGAATGAAAATATTTGCACTATTGAACGAATGAAAAACATCCATTATTTGTTTTATACAACATCTTTCAACAAATCATGCTTTGTTCCTTATATTAAAGATAAATTAAAGTTGGAGTCGGGCCTTCTCGATTACATTCAGATTGCCTCGCGTCAGATGCGCGCAGCTAATATAACAATGGGATACACACAGGGCAGAAAGGTACGCAGTCTGCATATAACTAAAAATGCACGCTCGTTGAATAGTACTACGGCGAATAGTATCAAAAATGCATGCCCGTGCAATAGTATAATCTATTGAATATCATGTGACCAACAATCGTCCAATCAAATGACAAGGATTTACTTAGGTGTTGTATAATATGGCCTTGTCTATCTTACATAATTTTATTATTCATTCCAATTTCTTCACAATGACAACTGAGTAAATACACTAGAAGAAGTTAACAGCTTAGAATCATTTTAACCCATTTCCATTGAAGACATTTGTAAGACAGGAAGCGTTTCACTTTTAAGTCAAATTGTGCAATAAAACCAAAAACATACAATTGTGATATAAGAAACACCAGCACGCCACAAAAAGTTGGTGCAAAAAGAGATTTGTCTCCTAAAGCATGCTCAAAAGATTAAACACATTTTTGGATAGATTAGCCCATGAATGATTAAAAATAGTCACTGGTAAACACAGTTCATTTTCAACTGTCACACTTGATGTCACTTTAAAGCTCTTTTTAGCATCAAAGAATCAAAGATTTTCCTCTTCAAAAAGGACAACTACTATTTGCATATTATTTATGTACCTCCTGATATGCAAGTGCTCGGGACTATCATCTCAATTTATTTACGGTATCTTTCCTCGCTCCTCATTCAGCTATCATACATTCTCTACAAAACTCATTTGACAGATTTGAGATATCAATTATTTGTAGTCTTGAACATTCAGTTTAAGTATTGTTAGATTCTGAGAGGATATATTTGTCAACACTCCCTCTTAATTACAGCAAAACAAACAAATGACAAAAACAATTGCAATTAAATCCAAAAATAGAATGCTTGTGGTATTATGCTAACATAATGTTTAATTTCTCACAAAGAAATAGACATCTCTAGTAACCGCAATAATAGGAATTCTTCTTTTCAATCAATGTGACATCTCATGCATGACTCCTGTCATGCCTGTTACACAATGGTACTCACCGTGAAATGAAAGTTACTTACTTCATGTATATGTAACAGTAAAGTGGATGTTCAAAACAAGGCCAAAATGCCAATGACTCTTTGTGGTATTTCTGATTTTAGGTTGATTTATAAAGTCTGATCATTTCCTTATATATAATAGTCTGAAATTACCTACAAGTTAGAACACTAACTGGATAAAATACCTGTGGAAAGACATTAATCTACAATTTACACTCGCTATCCAGGTGTAGTAAGTCAGTTACTCAGAGGTAGGATGAAATTTCTTGAATGTTGGAGACCCTTACAAATGGAATCTTAGTCAAAACTGGGATAGGTATACTAATTCGGCAATTGTATTCTCAGGATACATAGCAGTTATATTTATTATATTGTCATTATCAATTATCACAGCAGCTCGGCCTATGTGATTTCTCATAACATCCTACTTTCATGAGCTGTCAGTCTACATGCATAACGATCTGATTGAGTCTTATACCCCACCTCAAACCATTATAGACATTTGGTCAAGAAACCAGACATTTATTCTCATGTCAAGCTCCGCATGTCAATAATTCTTACAACTTAATCTTATTGAAACTTAATTCTCATCAGAAAAGCCCTGAAATGGTCACAGGATACTGAAACCCTCTAAAGAGACAACGTGAGACAACGTGAAAGGTTGTCTGTTGAGAGGGCTTGCCTGCATTGAATCTCTGCAGCATGTGATAGGACAACGCTTATATATAACCTTACACAAGGCTAGCTCATGAATACCATACTACAAAAGAGGGCCACCCAAAATAAAAATCACTTCAAAAGGAGTTAATATAACTAATCTGATTTTCTCTGTCTTATCATTCAAACACAAAGTATTTTTTACTTAAACTGACAAAGAGTCAGGATGTAATTTGGCCTTGTCTATCTTACATAATTTTATTATTCATATCAATTTGTTCACAATGATAACTGAGTAAAAACACTAGAAGTTAACAGCTTAGAATAATTTTAAGTCCCATTTTCATTGAAGACATTTCTAAGACAGGAAGCTTTTCACCGTGCAATAAAACTCAAAACATACAATGGTGACATAAGAAACACCTGCACATCACAAAAAGTTGGTGCAAAGAAGATTTGTCTCCCGAAGCATTCTCAAAGATTAAACACATTTTTGGATAGATTAGCCCATGAATGACTGAATAAAGTTGATAATCCCATGAATGGCTGAACACAGATTAAAAATAGACACTGGTAAACACAGTTACATTTCAACTGTCACACTTAATGTCACTTTAAAGCTCTCTTTAGCATCAAAGAATCAAAGATTTTTTCCTCTTAAAAAAAAGCAGTTTATTTTAATGCCTTTCATCTATCGGATTTCTACCCTCATATATGACATTATTCTTCCCCTCAATCTTATGATAAAAAGGAAGATAATGAAAACACACAAATATATTTTATGATTAAATGATAAAAAAAAAAGGTATTGAAGATTTGTATGCTGCACGATTAGGGATCTATGAATAGACAGACAGAACGAGACAAAGAATGATAGAAAAGTGACAGTAGACACAGTGAGAGAGATAGAGATAGAGAGGGGGAGGAGGGAGAGAACGTGAGAAAGGAACATAAGGGAAAACATACAGTGCTGAGATATAACAATGCATATCAGCCAGATCAACATGTTTGCGAGCCAGTTAATGGAATAAGCATCAATAACAAAACATTTTGAGGATTAAATGCAATTTTCGAAGGACTCACAATTTGTATACTAATGACCCAGAAAGTCGATGCAAAATGAAAGAATAATGAAATGCAAGCGATAATCACAATTTCATGCTTGCATAGACAAGCAAATATTTTTGAAGATCTAGAATTTAACCTTTTTGATGGCAAATTCTGCCTTAGAGTATGAATGTAGTAACATTTTGTTTGGATTAAAGATGTAATTTCCCCTAAAACAGGAAATGCAAGCCTTACGTGAAATTTATTAAAAATAACAGTCACAATTTATATACAGCTGTAGCTCCGTTTACACTGGATACTAAGTGCTCCAAGATGCGGTCCATGAGTCATATTAATTTCCATGGAATATAATTTAGTCAAATTTTACAGTGAAACAACAACTGTACATTTCTCTCTGTTCACGCTTTGCAACATTTTCTTTTCTAATATCATGCATCTATTGTTATGTTTTTCCGATGATTGATGAAATCCAATCTCTGTTCATGCTGTAATACATTTTTACCATTTTCAACTCCTTAATTATGGCTGTACGGTTCTATATTGCTTTGCCCAATGTAATTGTATTTGAACGTGTATTTTTATTCAATTGATCTAGTCTCACTATATAATATCACAATGTATTTATATATTTTATCATCATGTATTCTAACCCCTCTTTTTTCTCTTTCTCTGCCTTTCTCTCTCACTCTCTCTTTCATATTCTTGTTTGACTATATATGTATGGATTTGTAAGATATTATGTATTTTGTGATTTTACTTCGTAAACTCCATGTGGATTTTCAAAAATGAATACCATTTCAATTCAATTCATTTTTTTAAAACAGAAGTTCATTTGTAAGAACTGTTTTAAAACCTGGTGGTACAGGAAATGAAATAGGTTACCCTTTAGACATTATGAGTCATTTCACAGCAGTTATGTGGTTTTCTTTGTGAATATTTAATGAGTTTAATTCTACTTCTACTACACAAATGAACCAATTTAGAAGTTATCTGTTTGGAGCTTGAAGGACATTAATTCATATTATGTTAAACAAGCTTAAAGATAAAGTTGAGTTCTGGTCATGCGATTGCATTGTGAAGGAAACGGAGTGGAATCGATCAGAAAAGGTTGATCATCTAGCATATAAGTATTGGTGTGTACTGCAAGGTTCTGGAATCATCAAAATGATAAGAAATTTGGCCCAGTCTTGGTAAAGTTACAAGCACTGTACACAGAAAGATGTATATGGGACTACACGACATGTAGCATAAAAATCTGTCCCGATTTTTATGCTGTTACATGCCATATTTAGAATATTAAGGCATTTGAAGAGGCATGCTTTTTAGGGAACATTTTTTGTCTGATGTTCTTCCACACTTGCATAAAAACAATGATAACGCTCACAAAGTATTTTTCACCTTTTCCCAAAACTCAACCTCCTCTTTAATATGCTTCTGGATCCAAACAGATAAAATTGCATTCCCCATATTGTAATTTATTCTTACTTAGGATGATTGTGAGAGATACATTCTGATACACTTTTTTGTACAGTATATATGGTTTCTTTTCAGATATCAGATGAAATTGCAAAGAAACTGGGTTAGAAACGGCATTTTTCTATTATTCTATTCGTTTTGTATGAGGGTATTAGTCACTAAGTTAGAGAGGGATTCATTTTCAAGTACGGTATGTATGGATTCTGAAACACATATTGTTTCTGTGGAACATTATATGATACAAATTGTTTCTGTTTCGATGCAAATGACCGTGATTAGAAACTTGTTTTTCCCCTTATTAAAGGGATTGGGTATCTTTGTCTCAGATTTTAAAAATAATCCTGGATTTAGCTCATGCAATTGTAAACCTTTAGGTCAGTCAGGAATCCCATGAGGTTTACAAGCCGATCGCCCGTCTAATTATCAAGATATTTATGATTGGAATTCGAAATTTCAAAAAACGTTTTCCCAATGTTTTTTATAACACTACATCGGGGAAAATGAGTTTGGTAAAACCGGTCACTCAAAGATTTTTACTATTTTGAGGCACTTCATGATCATTTTGAAGCACAATTTTTTTAGGGCTTCAATATCACAGACGCTGATAACACGTAGGGCCATGCATCTCAGACTTTGCATTGTTAAACAATGCCTTTAATCATCCATTATTCTATGGGGATTCAGTTTTGCAATGTGAGATTGTGATGTAGACATATTTTGTATGGTTTCTTGAAATGCATACACCATTTCCATTTATATAGCATCTTATTGCGCATACAACCAGATTTGGTGAAATTACCGTAAATCTCCGTGTATAAGGCGCACCTGTGTATAAGGCGCACCCCTATTTTTGAGATTTAAAAAAAAAAAAAAAAAAAAAAAAAAGCCAGGTCTATGTTAAAAACCCACGCGGGAAGGACTTTCATTTAACTGCGAGGTGTGGTTGAAGGCTTTTTTAGAAGAATGTGTAAGATCATTAATATAAATTAAAAACAGAGGACCTAGGATAGGACCTTGTGGTATGCCATGTGTAATTTGGAGGAATTATTATTATAAACTACATATTGAGATCTATTAGAGAGATTACTTTCAAACCAAGATGACAGACAAATTTGAGTGTTGTTCTAGTTTCCGTGTGGTGAGTCAACACACCGATTACTGAGCTGGGAGACATTGCCAGACATAGTGCCAGGTGGAGGGCTTAAATCGAAACTTAAAAAAAAAAAAGATTTTTTTTTTTTTTTTTTTTTTTTTTTTGTACCCGTGTATAAGGCGCACCCCCGACTTTCAAATTTTTTCGGCGGCAAAAAAGTGCGCCTTATACACAGAGATTTACGGTAGTAGAGAATTACTAGTTGTGTGTATGCATAAGTGGCAGCGACCAAGAACTTGCTTCAAGAGACTCAGAATTTTTTTGGTCATCTTCCAGATAAGAAATTCACAATGAATGGCTTTTCCTTTGTTAGAAGTGGGTGGAGGGTGTAAGGCGCGGATCCACAGGGGGAGGGGGGGACAGGCCCAGCCTCCACCCCCTAGCCCCCAAAACAGGTAAAAAAATAAGATGGTAACGTAAATTTTACCTAAAAAAAACGATCCCCCTGCGAAACAAAATAATTAATGTTTCTTCTCTGCCCCCCCCCACAGGCTTATTCACCGGCTGGATGATTCGCTGCTAAATATTTTCTCAAAAATTGGACCAAAAAAAAAGAGGAAAAAAAGTGTTCCCCCTAATATCATACCTGCCAAACTTTCACAGAAAAATAAAGAATCTCTCAAGGCAAAACTAGGAATACAGTCTATTTTGTATACTTTTCAAACAGAATATAACAGAAAAAGAGAGTAATTTAGGGTTCAAAACAATAGCTCGAAGACCAAAATATAGGAATCATATCTTCCAAATAGGAATGGTTGGCAGCTATGTTATTTAAGACTTATCGATTTTAAAAGTGAAGTCTACTATTGGTAATTTATAGCACTCATTAACAGGTAAATAGCTGAAGGGTGTCAACTCAAATTACCAATGAGAACCCACGACAATGTGTCTTCACATAGCAGGAATATTATACAAATTCTTTCGCAGTGAATCAGTGCAATTAACCATTTATGTTTGCCAATACTTGCTTTAATGGAAACGAGAAGAAAAAAAGGCAAATTTTGTAAATTATGCAATATGTTTTGCAAAGATGTAGATAAAGAGTATGCCATGGGCTCAGACACTGAGAGTGAGCTTAGCCTTCAAGTGGGACATCTTGGTCCATATTCTACTGACCGTGTATCTAAAATCAACTTTAGCATAAGGAAAACTTAGACCTCACACTAACTTCCTTCGTTAAACCTGATTATGAACAAAACCCTAAACCCAACATCCTGGACTAACTTTTAGGTGAATATGGGGCCCTTATGTTTACACTAAACTAAATAGAATTTATCAAAAGTCAAGGAGGCTCATCATAAAATTTGGCATGGGTCTTTCGATAGTCATGAAACATGCAATTTTGTTTTGATGTACCTCTCCTTCCCATTTTTTATGTTTATTTCCAATATTTTTAATACCATTACTGGTACATTTAATCTTTTTTTGTTAATGCTCTTTATTCACAAAAATGAACAAGTAACATTTTGCATAAATTTAGCCTTCCTGTTAAAAACTCAGAGTAAACAATTCTAATTAAAAAGTATATTACAAAGCAAGAATCAAAGACACAGCTTTCTGAATAACCTTTGCTGTACTTGATCAGTCTGTTTTTAAGCTACTTTTCCCCACTAAATTTGATATATCACAGATGACAAACATTTCCATATGTCAAAGTAGGGCAGAAAAATAGTTAATTGTTTATCCAGGACTTCCTCTTCCTCTTCTTCCTTAGAAGCATATGCAATCTTTTTTTCCATGAGTGTTTTTCTTTCCTGTTTATTAACTTTCATTATCATTTCCAGATACAATACACTTGAACTACAGAACAAAAGATGGACCAGTGTACTTGAACTCCTCTTCAAACAAGAGGTATTTGAATCGAATTAAAAACACAAAGTGGTAGGTTT
The DNA here is from genome assembly GCA_037976565.1 of Mesocentrotus franciscanus. Classification (NCBI taxonomy): domain Eukaryota; kingdom Metazoa; phylum Echinodermata; class Echinoidea; order Camarodonta; family Strongylocentrotidae; genus Mesocentrotus; species Mesocentrotus franciscanus. Next base: position 18,042,292 of record CP137666.1, on the reverse strand, counting down.
ACATTGGTAGGCCTACATATACTAGGATTTGTTTTATACATTAGATTGGTAAATTTCTACTGTTTGATTAGTACATAAGTCACAATAATGTTAACCTTAAATAGGAATATTTGTCCTCATCTTTTTGGGTACAAAGTGCAATTAAGATGGGCAAACATGTAAGCAATGGACACCTATCCTATTTATGACTTTATGCTTCACAAAGAAAGTTCATCAATCTCAAGATGATTCTATGGCTTCTTAGGTCATATGCATACATCTTATAGCGCACTAGGCAACAAAAAAAAAGGGAAAGTTCTAGCGTTCTTTTTGTTCTTTCTTGTAAAAAAAGGAATGAGGAGGCCCTTTTTTTCCCTTTTCTTTTTTCCAAAATGGCCGCTCGGCTGTCGGCACATTTTCCAAGACGTCTGGCCGGGCTATTTTTCAAGATAGCCGCAAGCTTTTATATTATATTTTTTTCTTCCGAAAAACATCATTTTAGCAGTATGTTTTTCGTGTTTTTTCATTAAAAAAAAGAAAGAAGCAAGCGGCCTCAAAAAAATGAAGCAGACAGGGACTCTTGTTTTTTTAAATTTCGCCTGTAGACTAGAAGAAATATGAAACTTGTATACCGTAACGAATCATTGTATAGCAGAAGTGACATATGCACATGAATAAGGGTATCATACAAAGAAGCATTGTATAATGAAACTAGTTTTGAAGAGGTTGATTGGTATGTCTGTTTGGAGCCAGCCAAGAAGGTTGTTAACTCTCATACTCTTTAAGTTTCTAACACAGACAATTTATTAAGTGTATTGCGAAACAGTAAGCAGACACGGATTTGTTGGGGTCTTTTTTGCCAAGTGATACTGGTAATGATACGTGCTTCCCCCCTCATTGTTTTGAGAAGGAAATAGTAATACAGCTCAGCCTTTTAACTAAACGACAATTAGGGTTAAACCATAATACAAATTGAAATTGAAATTGAAATAATTCTTTCCATCAGTCATGTTGCATTAAAGGGACTTCTAATCCAAACACAGTGTATTTAGTAATGCCTGGAGCCTATTAACAGCTCTAATGATGGCTGCTGCAATATTTCAGGAGCAAATTGGGATGAGATGTTTTTTCATAGCATTATGTGGTTGTAAGAGTATATTAGATATTTAGCTACTTTATACAAGCAGCTACATGATCTTGGTGACTTACTATCTTACTCTTTTGGCATGAATACTGTCATCAGATCACTAGTAGACCCTTGAATTAAGAGCTACCAGGGGGTGTTTCACAAAGATCCTAAGTCGAACTTAACTCTAAGTTGGATTTAAACATTATGGAGAGCCATTTGTAGCCTTAAAATAAAATATATTTAAAACCAAAATTCAAGAATTTTAGACTTTTCATAAATTCCACATCAAGAACATGAAATCTCCTTGATAATAAAAAATATGAATGATTTGAATCAACATAACATAACTTGTACAAAATATTCAAATAGATGCTAACGGCTTTCCAACTTAGAGATAAGTTCAACATAGGATCTTTGTGAAACTACCCCCAGGTATCATAAATGTGAACTACAATAAGTTGATCAACAGATGGCACTGTTCATCTACATCCAATCAGTTACAGCATCATCCCATTACAAGCAATAACGTGGCTTGCTGAGTGTAAGGTAATACTACCTCTCTCTTTTACTCACTTTTTAACTGTGAATATTTGGGTCTTTGCAATCATCTCTCTTTCTCTATTTCTGTTTGGTTGTCTGTTCATACATCTGTTATTATCACTCTCTCTCTCTCTCCCTCTCTCTCCATGTCTCTCAATCACTTTCTCATTTTCTCTAGATATCTCACTATCACTGTTGCTTTCATACATACCGGTATTCCTCTCTCCTGCTCTCTCTCTCTCTTCCTTTCTTTCTCCTGATATATCTGTCTGTTAAGAGAGAGGCCTCTGTTTCAACCTACCAACTGCTATTCATTTTGCTTAATAGTTCCTATTTTTCAAGTATGTTACAACAAACTGTGTAGAAATAAAGAGATAAAAGAGGAGGATTAATATTAAAAAAGTGTTCTTACCTCTGCATCTTGTTGATGTTTTACGTAGATTTCTTCATCGTCTGCATTCAGTTGGTCCAGTAGCCTCTTCTTGTATCTAGTAAAGAAAAAAAGCACCCTTAGGTAGCTTAGCAAAATATAGTGGCACAAAAAGATGCATCCAGAATGCAAAAGGGATAATAATTAGTGATGTCTGTTAAAAAGAGATATTTTTCGACATATGTCAATAAAAGTCTATGTAACGTTAAGTCCAATCCAAATAGTATATATATATTACCGACTCCATATCCTAACGATGTGGTTCTAACACTATGTAATAGAATTATGATTTCTTTTTGCGTCTTTTTGTTACGCTACATTTTTCTAAGCTACCCTTCATGAAGACAAAATTCCATTCTTTCTTTCTTTCCAAAAACTACCAAACCTGGGTCTATTACATCAAAGATTCACTGAGGCTTACACTGTAGCAATCTTTTTAAAGCCATCACCATCATTTGCTTTCTGGTTAAATGTGAGCAAATATATAGGGAGAAAGTATACGCAATTGACCGATATGAATGCTAACAATAACATGCACAAAATAATCCTTTCGTGTTAGGTCCCCTTAGTTCATTTTATAAGTATTGTGATATCATCAGCTATTATCCTTCAAAATCAACTTCAAATTTGATAATATTTCAAGAACAGGACTGAACCCCAAGTGTTTTTTTGTTGTTGTTGCTGCTGTAATAGTTGTATATACAGTCAAACCTGTCTATAGCGACCACCCAAGGGAAACACAAATAGTGGCCGTTTGCGGCCATTTTGATTTTGAATAATTGATTGACAGCACTCGCAAGGCCTCTCGCAGAACCGCCGCGATGCCAATGCGACCAACAGCAGCCGTGTAGCGAGTGGGTAGCGACCAGCCACAGCAGCGCAATTTCGCTCACACAGTCAGGCGATTTCGATAAATAAGTAGGA
>CP137666.1:17985181-18038790 GCA_037976565.1 Mesocentrotus franciscanus | reverse complement strand
GAATTTCCACACAGCGATTCCTATGTTTCATTTTCCTGTGGCTTTATAAGGATTCTCCATGGCTTTATATGGGCTCAGTCGGGCGAAAGCAGGCAGAGCCAATAGATAAATCTAACAACGCAAGGTGTTTTATCGGTGTTAAAAAAATTAATAAACAAAGAGTGGTACGGTTTTTAGTCAAAATAAAAATACGAAATGATTAAACATAATTTTCTTTCTTTAAAATTGTCCGGCATTTTTTAAAACGCATGTCAGAAATTATTTAAAAGAAATCAAGATGACCGAGCCTGAAAATTTGATTAAAAGACAGGCTCCGCTTCGCCACTCGCCAAGCCTGGCTGGCCCTAGCCTGTGCAGCAGGACGAACAATCGAGTCATCGATTGAAGTTCATGACAATGACTCAGCATTGTTCTGTTTTCATGAAATGTGCAAGAAACAATATCCTGTCGGTAATTAAATGTTTTGATTGAAGAGCTTGGGGTTGAATAGTTTTATTGTGTGTAAATGACCATTAGATCTACATGTAGCTTTATAGTGAGCTGCTGTGCCGACGACCGCCTGACTGTGTGAGCGAAATTGCGCTGCTGTGGCTATTCGCCACCCGGTCGCTACACGGCTGCTGTTGGTCGCTTTACGGCTGGTCCTGGCGGTCGTTGTGTGGGCATTTTCGGTGGCCAGCAGAAGCAAAATGAGTGGCCGCTGGTCGCGTTAGACAGGTGGTCGTTGTGGACAGGTCCTTAACTACATGAAATCTCACGGGGGGAATTTAAGTGGTCGTTATGGACAGGTGGTCGTTAACACAGGTTTGACTGTACTAATGTTGTTTTTGTTGTTGTTGCTGTTTTAGTTGGGTGTTTTAAGTCAGTCAAACGATGTTCTTAATTTTTATTCTTTCTTAATCAAACAAATTCCGAAAAATTGCAATGCTGTAGATTGAAATAAGTGATTTACCTAAAGCCCCCATCCTCCCTCCTCCAAGATATAAGGAAAGAATCTAACTACTAGATGGGCTAGCTGGAGTTTAAAAGTGTTGAATACAGAGTAAGCTATTGAGTGAGAGACTACTTACACATGGCTCTCTGGATTAAGCTCATCATTACGACACTTCTCAAGCTTCCTCTCCAGTTGCTTGGCAACCTCTGGGTTGAGTTGAGGCATTTTCCTCACCAATTGTCTTATGTCTAGGACAAAGAATTGACAAGAAAACAGATGGCTGACTTACAAAATCATATTGATTATAGTTTGGCAGAGGAAATTCACGTCAATCTTGTAATTGGAGGTGAAAATGCATTATCCTTCACTGAATAACAGAAGTAATAGCTATTTTGTACATTTACACTGCCAGATTTACAAATGGCAAAGGAGATTTTGGCATTTTCCCTGCAGGGCCCATCAGTATTTTGGCTTTAAGGGTTGGTAAATTTGTGGACGGATGGCTGGTTCATCAAACAGACACAAAACGCTTACGTGCAAACTTTCTATCAATACCAGATTGTACTGCAGCCTGTCAATATATCCACCCCTTCATCCATAACTTAGAAGTTACAGTCACATTCAGCTGGCAGCTTTACAAGATAAACATTCTGTATGCTGTATGGTTAAAACAATCCAGATCAAATTGGTAAGTGGGAGACCCTGTTGCCTCCTAGGGACAGCTCGTATTAAGGCATGTACAGTACTAAGGCAAGCACCTAGACCTACCATGTTATGTATTGAAAACCCTTACAAAACTAGGCCTTGCTTGGTTGTACATGGACACCATGATATCATATCCCAGATCAGCATGAGGAGCCAAAAGAGGTAAAATACAGACAAGAGAGGTTGCGGTGAACACATAAGGGACATGAAACGGAAGACCCTTGAGTCAGATGGGGCTAAATGTAAAAAAGATGTCTTTATAGATGATATCTCAGATCACACAAAGAATAAATGTAAACATATTTAGTCAAGTAAATAGGAAATAGCTGGTAGCCTTCCATGCTCACGTGTGATTGTGTTGACTATATCTGGAAGGTCCTTTGGATTATCTCTCCCACTCATCAGATAATCAGTCACATACCTGCCAAGAAATCACATCAAATAATTAGAAGGAAGAAATTCTGTTACGGGTAATCGAGTTGCTGTACATGTACCTAACAGGGTTTTGATTTTGTTTTTGTTTTGTTTTTGGTGTCCTGGGGGGGGGGGATGAAATTGTTCAAGCAAGCATGATTGCAGCTAATAGTTTGAGTAAACCTAAACCAATTTTAACCATTTGAGTATTACAAAGCCAGATCATAACCCATGATGAAAGTCACTCAAAATGCATATGGAATTATTAAAGATTCAAACCATCAGTAGAGGGTTAATAATATCTTTAAAATGTACCTTGCAATAGTAGAATTTTGATTATCTTCTTGTCATATCACATACATACTCATACAATCATATATTAGAAGCAGATGATTTAAAAAAAGCAAAATGCAAAGCAAAATTCACATGGGTGTTAAAATAGTGTGAAACCAACTTGACTGTTTTGGTTTTGATGATGCATGCCTCTTCATTACTTCGGGGGAATCAGTCTTAATCAGGAAGAAATAAAAAGGAATGTGCAGTGACTTACTTATCAATATTTGTGTCTTGTCTTGAAGAACTAGATACAAGGGCTGCAAGAGCAATCTACAAAAGGAGATAATATGAAGTAAAAGTAAGTAAACATACATGTACTTTGGTCTGATTACTCATGAGTATCTTATTCACACACAAAATTGAAAAATTAAACATTTTAGCTCCGGACACTTAAATGTCTTATCTATCTATCTATGTCCTATAGCTTCGAGGCTGTTGGGGCAACAATGAAATGGACATTGAGAAACAGGTTCTCCATAACTTCATGTCTTCATTATTAATCATACTGTGTACCGGTATATATTTCTGGTGGAAGAGGTGTGGGGGTAAATCATTTATTTGCATTTAGGTGAGCAACAACATACTATAAATCAAAATTAAAAGCATTGTCCAAGGACATGAGCACTCGGATATGTGTTAAACTCTTCATCCATATTAACTGTCATAACCATTGAGATAATATGCATACTCATACTCATAGTTTCCAGCTTTTTGGACATGAACACTCTTATTTCCTTTGAGATATTGTGCATAGATCGTTTTTAGCTCTTCGCAAGCTTTTGTTGAGTACGGTAATGGAACATGCGACTGACTGCTTGTATAAGTGTTTGCACTTTAAAGTTGGCATACCCCACATCTTCATGCACAACATGAGTGTTGTCAATGAAGAGCTCTACCTTAAATTTCAGTATTGATTTTGTATACAAGCACCATAGAAGCAGGCATGAAACCTAAAATATTGACAAGAACTGACACACAAAAGCAAAACTTCCTGCCCACTGTATGTCACTGCATACATGCTATTCATGTGAACCTGGTTCTGGGCAGGACTACATCTTTGTTCCTATTCTTTCCTCTTTAAGTACATAACATGGCATTTAATAAAACCCATGACTGAAAGACAGTATTAGTGTGATTGGAAAGCTTATGCTTCAAATATTTCATTAGCTCAATTACCTTCTTACACAGAAGGGACATTGCATTACTACACTTCCTTCTGGAATAAGGTGATTAATATTTTCAATACATTTTCCTGACCTTTATGGCATCCAGCCATATTAAATGTGGTTTGACAGCCCAAATATTTAAAGACATGTAAGAGAAATTCGTCTTTCTTCATAAAGTTCAAAATAGGTCCATAAATTATTAAGTGTTATACGCTGGAACATTGATTTTATCAAGCTGAACAATGAGAATTCAAACCATGATTAAATACTTTCTCTCTGTTCTGAAACATGATTATGAAATGTAATCTTTGTGGCAGCGTAATATACAATTTTGACCAACAGGTACCGCGCTATGCATGGCCAAAATGAACATTTCCCCATATGTATTGTACACAATGCACAATTATGAATGGTGACTATCAGTCATTTAGCAATATGAAACTTCATGGGCTTATTCTTTATGGGATACTCTATCTCTATGCCAAGTAGAATTCTCGGCTAAAAGAGCACCAAAATGAGGTTAAAATACACAACATTGAGGAACTGAAATCATACTCTTCCAAGGACAAACAAATACACTACCAAACTTAAATCAAATTGTAGTTTTGCACAGCAATACACTCGACTGATGCCAGTGCAAGCAATTACAAAAGCTAGGTTTCAGTGCAAAACTGGCAAAAAGTTGAAAGAAAGATATTACCTGTGATGGAGAACAAAGTAAACATGCATTGGTAGCTAGAGATCTACTGATAAACTCTTCAGCTCCTTTCCTCAGCAGCTCTGGTTGTTTCATTGCTGGAAACCTTGTCTGTGATACAGTGGCAAGTAAAAGGTAGAAGTAAGGTCAAAGGTTACGTCTTCTAATATGACACAATAGATATATTAAAGAGAAGTACAAGATATGAAATTGCAATCACTAAACAAAAGTGATGCTTATCAATATCAAAGACCCTGTCGAAAGTGAAAAAATGAAATACATGAATTTTTTTTATCAACGGAAAGATTTAATAAGCCATAGATTACAATAATATCATTTATATGCTATTTTAGTGTCTGTCAGAGGAGTAACAACTCTCTGAAGGCTCAAAATCTAAAGCTTTAAAAATTGAAAGTTGTTGAACTAAAAACTAGCTATCTACTCGATGGCATCATCTTATGTGGAGTACGCATATTCGCAACGATTTTGCATTTATTTAAGCATGGCTCATTGCCTCAGCTATATAGGTGAGCAGATCGGGCCCATATGTTATGTCGTCATCGTAACTGGGGCAAATTTGACCCCTGTTGACCTGTAATTTAGAAGGGTGCGGATAATCAGGTTTCAGTTTGCTTTTGTGGAATACTGAAAAGGAAAATACTTTTTATTCCTTTAGATTTATATTCTATGTTCAATGAGCTTTTCATTGACATAAAGTTGTATTCTAATCGGATAGGGTCTTTAACATCAGGCAGATAAAGATAATAGATCCATTCATAATTTTAAAAATTTGAGATATTTTATGATTTTTCATCTTCATATTGATCGGACGATATCTATGCAATGTGTTAGAGCACACAAATGTATATAATGGCTGCTAACAAGAAATAAGTTGTCTTGATAAGGAGATGATCATTATAAACAGTTTTCTTTTATACAGGCTTCAATGAGATTTGACTATACCTTTATGTCAATGAAGAGACCCTCCATGGGTCTGTATGGATTGTGAATAGTCAGCTGATAGTTAAGCTGCTGCATGACTAGCAGCTCGTGACTCAGGATCAATTCTGCCATTTTCTCCTGTTCCTCGGGTCGAAGGTTCCCACAGAACTGTGAGATGGAGACATTGAACTCCTCCACCTTACAGGCTAGGTAAGCACAGGTCAACCTGTAACAAATTTAAAGTTTAAATTCAGATTTAATCACTCACCAAGAACAGAAGTGTCAACAAAAGGTTACAAAATTATAATATCAATGTTTCTAAGAAAATGTGGGAAAGTCTAAGATATCTTGCTGTTCCATTCGTTACCAAAAATGATGAAAATTAAACAAAGATTTATACTGAAAGAGTCGTTTTACTTGATATTTAGTCTGCTCCAAATTTTACTATGGCTATCAACTTGTTAATATGATCAGGTAAATAAAATCACTGATGTAGTGGCAACACATTGGACAAAATACCTTGTACTTGCCCAACTGGCCTTCATAGCCAACACTTTGCTGGTAATGAGTACCAGGGTATGGTTTCACCAAACCCGCGTAAATACAAGTTCACCGAAATCCCATTGAAATATGTGTTGAATTTAATACACAAATTTCAATGGATCGTCGGCAAACTTGTTCTTACGACTGTTTCGTAAGACGTTGCCTAGGTAATAGCACAAACACTAGTCAGATCAAGTCCATTGAGTGAACCTTCTTCTCAAGAAACCAGTGATTTATGGCAACTGTCAGAACTGACTACAATTGGTGTGAAAAGTGAACAAAGTCATCTTTTTGAATTTGTCTAAACTTACATGATGTATTTGGGGTGGTAGTCCATTGCTGTGTTGTAAATGTAGAACCTCTTGAAGTAGGCACATGATGTTCCCTATACCGGTACATGAAAGAGAAACAAATACGTTATGGTTTTCCTACATACACGAATGCTAACAATATGGCATTTAACCCATTGGCCACAGCTATGAGTAGATTTCTGGACCAAGCCTATGAAAATGGCAGTCAGTGAATTAATATATGAATGACGCAGTGGTCAGAGCATAGATTGTCAGAGAAGAGAGCGCTTGATCAAACTCAAGTTAAAGGGCAATCCAACCCTTGTCATAAGTTGATTTGTATGAAAGCAGAAAAATAACAGAAACAGAATGGCAAAAGTTTGAAATGGATCGGACCAATAGTAAGAAAGTTAAAAATGTTTGAAATATGAGATCACTAAGTCTATACGAATCTCAAATTAATAGTTTGGTCAGTGGATTTTGACGTAGGACGTGGATAACTCTCCCATTGGCTGTGTACACAAATATCATTAATTTCTGTTTTTCTCAAAAGTTCCTCCTTCCTGGGGGCACTACTCAAAATATATTATTGATAGCATGTTATTGTAGGTCCTCTAAAAAGAATAGACCCTCCTGAGCCATGAATTTTTGAAAAATTTGTCATTTTATATATTGGAACAGATGGGAAAGTACTAAAGTAGTCCGGCACTACATCACATTAACATTACTGCTTCAACCAATTTGAAGTGCCCATATGCATAGTGATTACAACTTTCAAAAATTCATAACTTTCTTATATTTAGTCAGATTTAATTGAAACTTTCATCAGTTTGCTTCTCTGATTTTTCTGCTTTCTTTTAGAGTACCGGTAGTTGTCTATTTGGGTGGGATTTCCCTTTAATGTGCAAGTACTATTTGGTAAGGAATTATTTTCAATCACCTAGTCTCATGGATAGGACTCTATACTGTTTTCATCACCTTGCCCTCTACCATACACATTTTCCTTAAAGCTAATCTTGAGCTCTGGTATGGGAATCGTATTTTGAGAGAAAATTGCTATGATTTATTCTGGATTGTTTATCCTGCAGTAAATTGGTTGCTTGAACCAGTGAAATAAAAACAAACGCACAAAAACTTTATACTGGGCATCATCTTCGATAAAAACGACAACTCCCATTTGCACATAGTGACCTGTGTTAAGCACATGGTGTCGGGCCTACTACTTACCCAGATTTCCTTATCTTTCTACGCTCATTACTCAGCCACTATACATTTTCTACCAAAATTGTTTGGCACATGTCATTTATTTGTAATCTTGAACATTTAGTGCATGTTACGTTGGATTCTGTGAGAATTTCTTGTCTATATTTACCAGTTCTAACTCAAGTTTATCTTTAACCTTCTATGGGAAAAAATCCACACAATCCATCCATTTTATTGTAAGATACTAGGTAACTAAGTTATTACTTTGTCATTATTCATGCATGGTTCTTACATTTGTCTGCATTTAATTACCCAGTAGTAACATTTTTGTCAGATTTCATCTGAATCGTTTTCTTTAAATGTATCTTCCTCTACTCATTCAACCCCTACAAAAATAAATTTATTACAATCTGTATTGCCATCATCTGTAATGTGACAATTTCCATGCCTGGACATAAAAGCCATACAATTTGGTTTGGTACATTACACACTTCTTATAGTTTACACTAGTCCAAGTTATTTTGGACTGAGTATTCAAAATATTGTTTATTATATACATATATATGTATACAACATTATTATTATTATTTTTTTAATTATTTATTTATTTTATTTTATTTTATTTTATTTTATTTATTTATTTATTTTTTATTACTATTATTATTATTATTATTTTTATTTATTTATTTATTATTATTTTTTTTTTTTTTGGGGGGGGTGTCTTTATATTGCGTAAACATACTTGTACTGTAAGATGTCAATACATCTGGGAAAGAAAATAAACTCTATGGTTGGACACAAATACTATTACATGTAACAGCTAACCTTTTTACACAGTAAATAATATGTATAAAAAACAAGGATCACCACAAGGATCACCACAAGAGAGTAACTTGATGCATTGTTCTTTGATGTCTACAGGTTGAAGTGCTCTCATACTACCAGCTCATATGAGGATATTTTTGCAATACTTATCAACCTACCTTATACAAACCATATGGTGAAATACACATACACAAGCAATCACAATTTCAAGTTCAGTGTATATTGTATGCACATACTTTGTATTCAAACTGCCTAGCTCTTTGTAATTTATGTCTGTATATCAAAGCAATAGTGCAAATATTAAATTTGTCATTTTTTGTGAATAAATGAATTAAACAATGAATAAATAATTAATCAAATAAATAATGACAATAACTAAATGCTTTGTAGCATATTGATAGTGCTTACCACAACAGCAGGAGGCACAGGGGGCTGAAACTTCTTACAGAAATCTCTGAGAAGAAACTCGTAGGATTCACAAAGTGTCCTCTCCTCTGCTTCACTGAGAAAGAAAGTGGCTGGATCTTTACCCTACAAAAGATACCAAATAACATACATACAATCATACATACTTGTAAATTAAAGTTTACAATGCCTTCACTAATTTCCTATTCTGGAATTAAAGCTCTTAAAACCAAGGAAGGAAGCATGGATATGTTTTTATTTCTCTTTTTAATAGCATAATGGGTTTTAATGGCATATCCCTCAGTATTCTGTATAAAAATTATAAAATAGATATAGGGCCTATACAAGAATTACAAGTAGGGAATATCAGGATAAACTGCCTTACAGTGCAGTGTTAGAAAATGAAAAAAAATACTGCTGAACCATGAGTTGGTCCTTGGTATTTTGTGACTTTCATGATTTAAGCTTTGAAAGGAATTTTCCTTGAAAGTTTCCTCGTCTGAAAATTAGAACAACTTTAAGTTATCTTGAAGGAGCCTCTCAATTGTCTCCAAATGCTGTCGCAACTGCATGGATGAGGGACTGCCCATTTATAGCCCGGAAGCGGCTGGTGCAGTACAGACAAGGCAAGATAATGGACTATGTCTGAAATCAATTTTTCTAGCTCTTTTCAGCTTTTAGTAGGATGGTCATAATTCATACCTGAGATTTGGCTTGATGCTCCTCCCTGTATCTTTGGTTGGTAGTTGCCCTTTTCTCATTCAATTCTTCTTGGGATGGAAATGTCCATTCTCTCAGCTGACTGCTGGAATGATACATCTTGTTTTTCTTGAAGGAACACTATTAAATGAGGATCTGGATGAGAGAGAAACCATTGAAATTCTATTAATCAAATATCATTAACAATTAACAAATATTGAAAAGACCATGTTACGTTGGTCAACTGTCTCTTTGCACGATTCAGTGAAACCATTTAAAGTGTACCAATGGTCCAATCACCTACAATATTCTGCTCTCTAATGAGGGGATCCTAGTTGTTATACTATGATTTAAAAAAATATACAAGCTTTCAATATACTTCTCTAAGGAGATATTGCAAGTTTAAAGACACTCTCAATTTGTTTAAGAGCGACATGCGAGTAGACTAGTCACGCAGTGCATGCGCTCGCAAAGAATATGGCCCACATGGAACCCGCGTTTGGGGTCCAGCTTGTTGTTTTCTTTATTTTTTTTTTTATACTACTTAACAGTTAGCTCATCTACTGCCAAAAAGTGCCAAGTAATGTATTGTTTAATGTGTGAGTTGATTTTATACTTTCTTTTCAATCTGTACACAAATTTTCTTTCGTTTCACTTTTAAGTGATTGGCAGATCTACGCTTTTAATATTTCAAATTCAAAACAAAAACATCCAAGTTAGGAACACAACTCCTCATTCCTTTTCTTCTTCTCCTTCCAAGTACAGTTCTCTAGTCTAGCTACTTCTTCTTAATTCTTCATCTTCATCATCATCATCATCATGCATCATCATCATCAGATCTAGACCGAAAAATTCTTTCGTTCGTTAGCCTCTGATTTGGGTAGGGTCGGCTCCTCCCTTGATTTGGGTAGGAGTGGCTCCTCCCTTTAGGGGGGAGCCGACCCTACCCAAATCAGAGGCTAATGAACGAAAGAGACAAAAAATTTTGTCTACATCAAGATCAGATCATACGAGGAGAGGTTCATCCTGTGTAATCCTTGGCTTGATCACTTCTCCAGGGTTGGCTAGGTTCTTTAGTCTCCGATCGATGGGAAATCAGTGTCATAACTCATTGTTCTTTTTGCCCCTTTCTCGATCCTCCTCCTCCCCCTTCTCCTTCTCCTCCTCCTTCTGCCTTTCTGGCTTCTATTTCTTATTCTCCTTCTCCTCCTTCTCCTTCGGCCTTCTCCTATCTACAGGAAAACTCTTCATTTTATACTTCTAAAGTTGATCAAGAGAAAATCAAGATACTTACAATTTTAAAAGGAACTGGAAGCTGTTCGTATGACTATGACTAGACTATAGTATATGGGTCTTCACAGGCGGCTACTGGAGTACGAGTCGTCAGCCGATCACTGACGTCGAGTCTATCCCCAAGCTCGGGCGCACGGCATTGACATAATACCGCTATGATTTCCTCACGCCGCAGCCTTTCCTAAACCCTAGCTAGAAGCAGGCATGCAATGCACACACACATATTATGGGGTGCTTGACGCACATGCACAGCGATGAAGCTATCCACAAATGTACGGTGCGTCGATGCACGCAGTACAAAAGTGTGGCCAATTTGACAATTATTTCATAAATTTAGAGCAGAACCACTGATTTAGAGCTGGTCATATCAGGCAGCCGAGCGGTTAGATAATTCTTTCGTACAGTGATTGTTGTTTTTGTTCCTATATACCCCACCCCTCCCACAGCCTTAGCCCCCCGGGTTCGCCCCCCTTCAGAGAATCATGACGGTGGTCATTTCTCGGCTGTCAGGCTGGGGGTAAGATGGGGATTTAAGGGAGTATTTTCCGTAATAATTTGACTAGAATGTGACATTTATACCCAGATGTTATTGGACAGTTGATTTAAAACAGTAATTTTCACATGCAATATTATCGTAGCCTATACTATGTCCTATTTGCAGCCCCCCCCCAATGGCTTTTGAGAGATAATTCTAATTTAGAACTTCCCTCAAAACGAAATTATAGGGCTTCAAATTGTCCTTTTGTGGGAAAACAAACTTTACTTTCAACTTTATTGATTGCAATAATCATTAAATAGTCTGTTTTTCAGACTCTTGTACCGAATGGTCGTAATCGTTTTGTGCTGCGCAAAGATTCAGTGGCGGATCCAGGGAGGGCCCGGGGCCCGGCCCCTCCTAGCAAAAAAACAGGTAAAAAAACCATTTTTGAAAAAATAGAAGATGGGCCCCCTCCCCTGGCGCCCAAGGGGGTGGTGGAAAAACAAATAACCCTATAATAACTAAAGCGTCTGACAGCTAGTGACGGTCTAAGAAAGTAAACAGGTTTCCTTGCACAATTTGAATACTATAGATAGGACATGCACTGCTTACGTTTAAATTTCACAGATAGGACATAATATTACGTGACCGTATTCATAATTCCTGCAAAGTTCTACAGAATTTGGTGTTGGCTGCAACTTGGGACATTAGTACCGTTAACAGTTAGTACTTAGTTTAAATAGACAATATTGTACAGGACTTATTTTTTTATATGATGGTTAGTGCTATTTGAATCGGTTCATAAAATTCAAAGGCAAAAAAGAAGTGTCCGGAAACATCCCCCCGCTATCATAATTATACCGCCTCACCGGTCTTTCAGACTCACTCCTCTGTCATTAGGCCTATTAGAAGGGGTATGATAGCTTTGAACAAAATAATACAACATTTCTCCCTTTTCCCTTCATTTCCCAGTTTGTTTTTGTTTTTCTCAAGGGTAGCCGTGGAGGCCGGGCGTGAATATCCCTCCGGCAAATTAGCCTCAATGTAGAATATAGGCTTATATTCTACCTATATATTTCAAGTCAAATTCTTTGTAAAATTATGAGCTTCATTTTCTCAAACATATAAGTAATGTTGCAGACATAGCGTTGTGGAGGGCCGGGTCAGGCCTGTAGTTGATCCAATTCAATTGAACTATACATAATTATATCTCAAACTCACACCCTTGCTGAACTATAAGGCCATTTAAAAAAACAAAACATGTTTAGCGTCCTGCCTTTTTGAAAAATAGGAAGGAGGAGCCGAGGAGGCCCTTTTTTTGTTTTCTTTCAAAATGGCCGCTCCGTATACATTTTCCCCGACTGGCTGGGCAGCCTTTCGGGCTATTTTTCAAGATGGCCGCCAGCATTTATGTTTTTTTTTTTTTTAATTCAGTAAAAAAACATTTTAAAGGTATGTTTTCATGTTTTTCATTAAGATTAAAAAAAAAAAAATTGAAGAAAAAAATTGAAAAAAATTGGGGGAAGGGCAGGCGGCCCCCAAAAGGAAGCGGGCGGGGATGCTAAACATGAATACTTTTTTATATGGCCTAATATAGCATGCTATTTCATGTTTTAATGTAAACAAAAATCTTATACAAATCTATTAAAGGTGGCCGGGAAGCCTCCTCTTTCAATTAAATGATTTTTAAAGAATAATCTGTTCTTGTATAGCGCATATTCACATTATGATATAACGTCGATCCCTATAATTTATATGCGCTTCCAAAGAGCGAGCTTTGCATGGAAATGAGTACCCTAGCTTTAGCTCCGGCAGCCCCTATCAGCGCACAGGGTACCCATTTCAAGGAATAATTCTACCAGGTACCCATTTACCTCACCTAGCTGGATGGAGTGTGGCAAATGGACATTACGTCTTGCCAAAGGACGTTAGTGGCAGGGCTTCCAAGAAACCCCGTATATAAGCAGGGGCGGCGATTTCTTTTCATGACCGGGGGATGAAATGTGAGGGACGAGGAGCAGTGGCGTAATGACCAAAAACGTTTGTGGGGGCAGAAGAAAAAAAAATCCGCATCACCACCATTCTTACATATTATATGAAGGCCCCGATGAACGTTTTTCAAAAGGGGGGGGGGGGCTAAAGTATTTACGATCAGGTAGAGCAAAGCAAGTGGAGCGTAAATTGACGTGGGGTCCAGCCCCGGCGGGGGTCAAGGGGCAGAGCCCCATGAAGCGCATGGGTTTTAGGCTTTTAATTAAGGTCAGATGAGCAACCAGGGGCCCGGTTTAGGGCCCCTGGTGGGGTCCAGGGGCGGAACCCCCGGAAGCTCAGGGGTTTTAGGCATTTAATTACGGTCAGATGAGCATATTTTGTTACCTTATTTGTGTTAATGGCATGCATGCAGGTCACTAACTGGAGTGGGGTCCGGGGGCGGACCCCCAAAAGCTCAGGGGTTTTATAGGCATTTAATAACGGTCAGATGAGCGTCCAGGGGCCCGCCTTAGGGCCTTGGTAGGGTTCAGGGGGCGGAGCCCCCGGAAGCTCAAGGGTTTTAGGCATTTAATTACGGTCAGATGAGCAACCAGGGGCACGGTTTAGGGCCCTTGGTGGGGTCCAGGGGGCATAGCCCCCGGAAGCTCAGGGGTTTTAGGTATTTAATAACGGTCAGATGAGCATCCAGGGGCCCGCCATAGGGCCCTAGTGGGGTCCAAGGGGCGGAGCGCCCGGAAGTTCAGGGAAAAATCATGCCATTTCCGCAACATTTGTAAATCAGGTATCGAATTAGAAATAAACCAGATATATGAACTTATATTTGGGAGGGGGGCAATTGCCCCCAAACGCCCATCAGTACGCCAGCGCGAGGGGCATAGTAAACGAGAAGGGTGAAGGTGACGGAAGTGACTACCCCTCACAGTTTTTAAAGTTTTGTTGTATTAAAAAAAACTATAGTATAAAAACAAGTAATATACTTTTTTCACACTTCACTTTTTTACAATATCTATACTTGTACATTTTGAAGGATATTATGCGAGGGAGCGTAGCTCCCGAGTGAGAAGATATTTGCATTTTATTTGTCTAAACACTGCACTCTTGGGCCCTCCAGAGCCTAAAAGTGTTTTGCAGTCTTCAGTCAGTATAACTTCTATACATTTTTTGGGGTGCACTTTTTCAAATTTTCCGGGGGGGGGGCGATCCCCCCTAAAAAAAAATCGAGGGAGGGGACGTGTCCCCCCGTCCCCCCGGGATCGCCGCCCCTGTATATAAGTATACCTTGTGGTTCACAGTCCGGAGACTTATCAACTGGACCACAACACCTCCACACAGGAGATATGATGTTTCAACATATTATCAGCAATGGACATAGATAGTCAGAAAATATTGTGATTTAAAAATATATTGAAATAAAAATTTTAACATAGTAAAGGTACTTTGTCCCACTTGCAGCCAACATCGAATTCTGTAGAACTTAATTTGCAGGAATTATGAATATGTCACGTATGTTCTATCTGTAAAATTTAAATGTTAGCAGTGTCCTAGCCTATTCAAATTATGCAAAACCCGTCTGGCTCAGTTCTAGACTTCACTGTCCGCGACGCTATAATTGAGTGACTGACTGACTTCAGTCTTTTTTTCTTTGGTAATTACATAGGCCTACATAAAAATTAAAATGAGCTGTTGTCTACATCAATGAGATTGACCCACTTCTTGTAAATGGCCAAAATTAAACGGATTGAATGTTTGCGCAGCACAAAATGTACAAGGGTCTGTTGAAAATCAGACTATTGTCCTAAATGGATTGCAATCACTAAAGTCGATTCGACAACTAACGGGTCCTTAATTTCCCACTAAAAGACATTTTCAAGCTCTTTCGTTTTTGAGGGAAGTTCTAAATAAGTATTATCTTTCAAATGCCGTTGGAATTTAACCTTTTCATTTTTTTGGCCTGCAAATGGTATTTAAAAAAAAAAAAAAATCCTTACGTTTCGGATCTGATTCATCAAATTGGCAATAACCGTACCTGTAAACGTGTGTAACATTCAGACAAAGATCTAGAAATCCTGCGGCCGTTACATATTTTGTAAGTAATTTTACGTTTCAATCAAATTTCATGAAAATTATCCAAATGATTCTACTCAAGCATCAGTTTCTCCATATTTTCATTATCTTTGATATTTATTTAATGTACGAAATAACGTTTATAACCTCATTGAAAATCGTAGTTTCTGAACTTATCACGCGAGCGAGCGCTTTTAATACTAATAGCGTGTCTTACATTAATTTTGTGCATGCTTGCCGACGTCCCTGCAGCTTTCATGCAGAGCTACCGCAGGCGCGTGTGTTTGTGAGTGTGAGACCATGGACCTACTTAGCTTGAGAGAGAGAGAGAGAAACGGCCATGACACTGACAGTCGCTTTTTGTTTGACAGTCTGTCATTAGTCTGTCGTCTACATGTATGAGTACCACACAAATAAATTCACTTCTTTAACAAAAGACAGTGTAGACAGTGTAATTTTTATACGATCTAGACTAAGTTGACGGGATCAGTTCCACATGTTTTGCAATTGCATGTACAATTGTACATCATTCATGTAGCCTACATGTACGATGTACTTTGTAATATTTAATCTGAATCTGATGATGGGCAATTGGGCGGCTTGTGTGTCCGGTACTACTGTCCGGACCCTATAACAAAACTATAAAAGTCTATAGCAACAGCAACACTTGTGCCTTTGGATTTAAAAAAATGTATGCATCAAATAGCACTAGAGTAGAGGTGGGAGTTTTCGGCCACTTAAGGCAAAATCCTATTTTAGGACTCTTTACTTCCTATTTAATATCATTTTTTGTTAAAATCATGAAGCCAATCCTATTATTATTTAAACAAATAAAGAATCCGAGAAAAAAAATCATGAATTTCCATGGCAATATTCATTTCCTTGTTCACTTTTTCGGCGGTAGTTTTCGGCCGCATGTACAAAGTCAATAGGAGCAGCGCACCGTGCGTTCGCCCGCTGATCTATAGCGCGTGCGGCCAGAGCACGTAATCCCCCGCATGGCCGAAAACTACACCTGCGGGTGCGGTGATCAGAAATTGGAATCTAAACTATACAGAGATACGGCGCTATAGTATCTGATTGATAGGATAACATACATGCGGTGAGAAACTTTTGAGCTTGCGATGATCAAAAAATCTGACTCTAGATCTGAAAAATACTTGAAATACAGCTCATTTTATGGGACCCATATTCCTTACAGACACGCGTAAGATATTCCATTTTTCAGATTCGGGTAGCGGGACCGCCGATTACATCGCTAAAATGTGATATTTAAGGATACATTTTCCATTACAAATGTGGTTCTCCAGTGACTCTGCCATGTTATTGTATGTGTGTGATATGTGATATGCTGTTATGCAATGTATTTTAAAGGGATTTTACCATGCATCCAACGGACCGGCCGAAAACTGCCGCCGGTCAAAAACTGCCTCCTTTACTCTAGCTATATATGCATCATACATATTACATTCATAGATATTTGTCCTAGATCTACATAATATTTTCTAACTTAAGTTGAAAAAGATTTATGAAATATTGCCTGTAAACTGGTTCAAATTGTTGTTTTAAATCAACTGTCGGGATACACTACCTGTCCAGACACAAAACGTCTGGGTAGTAGGTATGTCTATGGACTATGGTGCCAGTGGCAGTGCAGTGGCAGTGCAGTGACAGATCAAGATTCTCTGCTTCTGATTAAGGGGGATGGGGGAGGCATAGTTGTAAGTGTCTGAAAATCTAGATACAGGGCTCACAAGCACAAGAAATAAAAACTAAAAATTCATCAGGTTTTTTGTGTTCCGTTATGGCTGGAAACTTCTCTGACATACGAGAAAAAAAAATTCTGATCTTTCCTTTCCCCCCTCATTTTTTGTTTGCTTTCTTACTTTCACTAGCAGTTAAATCCACTTGCCCTTCGTTCAATTTTCTTTTGCAGAGAACTTCAAAATGACGGAAGGAGAAACTACCGAGACCCCAACCACTGGAGCTGAGCCAGTCGATGAGGAGGTTCTGGCAAGGTTTGAGGAGATGTTTGCATCTAGATTCACGGATGCTGACGAAATGTTCCAAGAATATGTGATGAATAAAGAAGACAGAGTTCCACCAATCTTGAACCATTACCAAGTCATGAGGCCTAGAAATCAAAGGTACGATATGTACAATTGTTCATGTCAGCCATATAAAAAATAATTTCCCTGTACTTCTGTTTTGATACCAAGCAGATCAGGGCCCATAAAGAAATAACAAAACGCGACATTACCTAAAACTCAAGGTATCATTACCACCCAAGCTAAAAGCAAAGAATACTGAATTCTTACATGTAGCATCATTTGTGCGATTCTCAGCAGGAATGAAACAGCAGTATGGTTGAGTGGTGCAAAGATGGAATTTAAAGCAGTGATGAATGCAAACATATTGCCTGTAATGGTTAGTGTTTTAGGTCATGCCTGATATTGATCTTATTTTAGCTTTTAAAAAAAAATTCCTAGTTTATGGCTTGAATTGCTATGTACAAAAATAACAAAATGGATTAACACCTTTTCTTTAAAATACGAACTAGAAGACCTTGGTGTATTTACTGTACAATTTGCTTTAAACTATGGTAGAACAAAATGAGATGTCTTGGCCAATCCATATCTTATATTGGCATTATAGCTCAAGTAAATGTACATGTATGTCATGGTGTAGTGGATTATGAGTGTTATTAAATTATATTTTCATCATGTAATATCTTTAAAAGAAAAAAAAGAAAAATTATTCTTTATATGAAAAGCAGTTGGTGCCCATAATTTACATCAGAAATTCTCTGAATATTTGTCTGCAGAGGGTTTGGTCGTGGCCGCTTTAACAACAGTCGAGGAATGAAACGTCCCTATGACGGTCGTGACGAGTGGTATGGTAACGACAGCAGGCAGAGGTGGCACCAAGAGAACTACAACAGACAAGGTGGAGGATGGGGAGGTGGCTACAACAGAGGAGGCTATGGAGGAGGAGGGACGGAAACCAAGGAGGAGGATACGGATACAACCAGGGGTATGGAAACCAGAGGTTTGGTAGGGGAGGTTATGGTGGAGGTGGTAGCGGGGGTGGATATCAGGGCAGGGGAGGCTATGGTGGAGGTGGAGGCTACGGTGGTGGCAGGGGTGGGTACCAAGGCCAAGGAGGGTATCAGCAACAGGACAGGTATGGTGGTAACCGTGGGGGCAGGTTCCAAAGAGGAGGTGGACAACAGAGGAAGTGGGAGGATTATTGATTTTAATGTAGGAATTCTAAGGGGTAGGGAAGGAGGGAGGGGGGATTGGAAGGTGGCTGAGGGACAGTTGGCAGGTGATAGTGCATGTATACTGTAAGAGATATGTGAGTTGTGTGTGGCAGTTAAGTGGTAGATGGCCTTTTTAAAAGTTCTCACCCAATTATGCATCACTTTTCATTGCATTTCCCCTGAAGTTGACAGGTTTAATTAAGAAAATAATTTCTTACATTTTCAATAACAACAACAAAATATCCAACTGGTGAAATTGCACCATGCCAGCTAAAAGTGAAGGAGCATGGCATAGACAACGTTTGTATCACACAATGTTAGTTTTGTTCCAGTTTGTTTAATACATGTGTATATCTTCCTCCATATTTCCCCCCATTTTTTTGCCTTATGTACTTGATATTTAAATGTTGTTTGTTGTTTATGTATAGTAGGAGAAACCCAAGAAATATGTAGGAATGCAATGAAAACGAAGCCATCAGCAAGATTTTGTGACATAAGAAGAAAAAAAAAAGCTTCAAAGTTTATCCATATATTAGCTGGTGGCTTAGAGAAGTACCAAGTCCCATAATATGTATGTTTGCTGATTTTTAAAAACCAACCCATCTATTTATTCTATTTCTGTCATGTATTAAGGTAAGGAAAAAACGAATTTAATTGTCTTGTACATTTTAAACCTGTATTCTGATGTGTAAGTTGTAACATTATGTAGTGTCATGTAGAAATGGAGAAAGGAAAAGAATGTTTGCATCCTCATGTTATTCTACTTCTAAAATACAGAACTTTGGGTTTTTTTCTTCTTCAATAATCTGCACTAAAAGTAGGTCTTGCATTCTATTTTGGGTGAAATAATGCAATTGATAATACCCATACCAAGTTTGCCCAAGAATCATGGCAATTTGAAATGAAACAAAAGTTACAAAACAGTTTACGTTTACATATAAACTGTTTAATATATGCTTGATGTTATTTTCATTATCATGTACATTACAGATCTATGTGAGTGTACTGTTGCCTATCCCCAAAACCTTGTTTTCCTTGAAATTCTTAGGCTTTTTACAACTACAAGTCGTGTACAAGTTGCATGGTAAGGACTTCTTAGTCACTCAAAGTATCATACATGCCCTCCAAGAAAAGCAGTTCATCATAAAGTAGGTCTGTTTTGTTGGAAATCATTTATATTCTTTGTGCAACATTGTTCTGATGTTTTGAAGGTGTGAACACTATATCTATTTGCAAATGTACATCTTAATGCCTGCACAAGCAGTACATGTAGATGCTGTGTAGGGAAATGTAAGAAAGAAGAATTTGCTGTATAATATTTGCTCAATAGTTAAACTTTATTTTCAATTTTAAAGTGACCTTTGTTGTCCAGTTGGTAATGAGTTGAATGTATTTTTGTTTGTTTCTTTGTATAAGGTATCGTATCAACCTGTGGATTTTCTTGTTTTATTCCCTTTCCATTAATTAGTTAGACCAGCGATGGTTTCACGAATCAGCCTATGTGTTCGTCGGTTTGTGAAACCAAGGATGAGTCTGTGATCATTTAAAGTCACTTCCGTTTGGGTGTAATAACATGTCTGTGACACAGTCCATTATCCACCTTTAGTTCTATGCACCTCTACCCAATTCAGTTTGCAATACATGTATTGTCATGTTTGTCATGTATCAAAGTTTAGACTACTTGATGTGATCATGAACATGTACACATTGTACCTTGATTTAGTGGTCTGTGTATTGGAAAAAGAACATGCAACTGTGAGGATATGAATTAACATGGTTGGGCTTCTGGTGTTCCAATAAACCAACCCAAGCTCAACCCCAAGTCCTGTCTATAAGAAGGGCATTTTAAACTTGGAGCTATGAATGTACACCACCCCCCTTGCAGAAAGCAAAATTCAATATCTTTGTGAAATTGTGATACTACATGCAAATTTTTGTGAATGTTACATACATTTAGAATGAGTTTTTAAGCTTATCTGATCACTACTGGTAATTACCTATAGTTTTCATTCTTTTTATACTGGACGCATCTTGGATATAACAGGAGAACATGTACTTTCAGTCACATTCCTGGTTATTTTGAATTGTTAGAAATTGATGAATAAAAGAGTAAAGTTTTTGATTAATGAATATTTTCTTGCATTCTCTTTATTAATGTACCAATTTCTCAAGCATTTTATGCATAACACGAACGCAAAGGCTTTTGAAAAGTCAATCTAAAGCAGTTTCTGTAGACTTCACTTGGCCCTCATTCACTTTCAATGACATACTACATGTACTTTGATAAATCAGAACATGAATTGTGTTCTACAATAGGGTATTGAAACCTCCTAGAATTGATTTTTCGAAAGTCTTTTTGACTGTGTTGCAGTCAATTTTGCCTCGGTCTAAGTATGCTATGAAGAGGTAATGCACAATGGTGATAAAAGGTCACAGGGGTCAGAAATAGACTTCCTGACTGTTATATCCCCATACACATATTAGGGTAGAACAAACCCCTAGTTTGTTCTTGAATGCTCGCATTTTGAGAAATCAATAGTGCATGTCTTCTGATGATTATTCCGTTATCAATGTCCATACAGTTAACCACTTAATTATTCATACCTTTGCCAAGTTTTGACATTTTTCAAGTATGTGTAAAATTAAGCTGTCCTGATTAATGTTTCTTGAGAATTTGACATATTACAGCTTACATCTAAGAGTATTCAGCACAGGCCCTAAATCAATCAATGCACCTTTCATTCTTGAGTTAAAGAAAATACAAAAAATATCAAATTTACAAGGAGTATGAATAATTCAGTTGTTACCTGTACATGTATTGTGTATTGGTCAATACACTCAATTACCTTCAGATGTTAATGATTCTCAAAATAAGTACACACTGCTATGCTGAAGAAAGAAAAGGGAGAAATATACAGAATTGTCCAGGTGGACAGGTATCCCCATCTGTGTTGTCTCTATTGGTTTCAGTGCTGATCAAAGGACACAGATCAATTGTTGTCTAGGACCAACAATATTTTAAAAGAAAAAGACATCACTTACCTCCACCCCTCCCCTCAAGAAAAAAGAAACAGATAAAGTTAGATAAGTTAAATCAAATCCATGACCTTCACCAACATTGTTCATTACTTTTAAAATTTGGAACTATTCTTTAAAAAAAAGTTTTTTGATCATTTTTTCACCCTAAAAGTCATTCATTTATTTTAGTTCTTTTATATTTTCTTCTCTCCATGTTTTCCTTCCCATTTTCTTTGTCGCATCCTATCTTCCCACTCTTATCTCTTCCCCATGCATAGTTCTCAACTCTTCAATCAGTATATTGTGAAATACATGTATCAGCCCTCCCTCTCCCATTTTAATTATATACATTCTGCTCTCCTGCGCTCTCTGTTTTCAGCCCATTTTCTCCTTTTGTTTGTTTCCTAAATGGATATCCTTTCCTGTCCCACCTCTCTCTCTCTCTCTTTCTCTCATTGTCTGTCTCTGCCCCCTCTCTTTCTCCCTCATCTCCCTCTCTCTCTCTCTCTCTCTCTCTCTCTCTCTCTCTCTCACCCTCACTCTCTCTCTCTTTTCTTCTCCCATTTCTCCCCGCCTCTCCCGTCTTTCCCCTTTCTCTTCTCCCATGTCTCTCCCACCACTCACTCTCTCCATTCCCTTTTTCTTTTTCTCCCTATATCTTATGTAGTCAATAAACTGAAACCTCAAACATTTAACATTTCTACAGCGTTTATGGTTTAATCCTAAGCTAGTGCCTTTTACAATTCTTTCACATGGCATTTCACAGGTTAAATCATAAATAGTTATAACCAGCATCGCTAAATATCTGACGGAAGCGCTGAATACTACCAAGGATGTCACTTTAGCAACATTCACACAACAATTCCACTAACAACCCAAACCCACGAATGCCGAATGACATAGTCTTTGCTTTGTGCTGGATAAGTTTACGATTGTATTTCTTTAAGATGATTCATTATAATGCTTGTGTAAACGACAATCAAGCTATGGTTTATCTTTATAACCTAGGCCAACGTTCTTATTTAATAAAGCTTCAAATGCACAGCACTTTACTCCTGCAGGCAAACCCTGTTACAATGAAGTCACTATGTGGAGTTTAGTACTCTTTGACAAGTTATCCCGGCAACTGTTTCGGGGTAGTTATCCAGGGGACAGTTATACGAGCACAGTCGTACTGATTATATACTTAGAGAATGATAACACCCTTTTTTGTATATCTGTAACTTTTAGTCCCATTTACCCCCCCCCCCGGTTCTGGTTAAAATGTGTGTTAGGGTTATGATGAGTGTCATAACGAAGTGTTAGCGGACTTCCATGGACTTCGTTATTATAGGATTTGCCTGTTGCTATATACAATCAAAGATCGCAATACCTATCTTCTCATAAATATTACTACTACTTGCATCATTGATTTACGAAGTGCTATACTACTATAAACTTACAACATTCTTTTAAACACAAACAGTGACTACTTTACATCCATTGTTATACATATTTTACTTGTTCTTTTTTCAAAAATAAAGCATAGTGGCACTTTTAATTATGTACAATTCACTCTTCTATTTTACGACTCTACATGTACATCTCATATCAATATATACAGTCAAAAATTACTGCTACTAATAACACAATAGGCCTATACTACTTTGCATGGGGGAGGGAGTAGGCCACTTCTGCTCATATGACACATATATCTATTTCTTATCTAGCATTTTTTTCTTCAAACTTTATAGTACACATTAAATTTTACAATGAAAAGTACAGTGATGTCTGGAAAAATTGATTGATTTTGTTAGTACATGTTATCATCAGATAATGTCATAGTACATGTATTTCCTATCTTTGGTAAGATATGACAAAATCTTTAACAGTTACATGAACAGAGTCTGACCTTCTATTGAAGTCACTAATGAAAGTGGGATTAAGACATTATCTCTTGATACATGGCGGGTTGAACACAAACAATTTTTTTTAAAAGGTCAATTTGTCCTCCTGGTGCTGGTGGAGCATAGCTCTCAGAAGCCATCAGAAGTTTCAAGTCCCATATGTCAAATCAGCTGCAATTTACGTGAACTTTGTATTCAGTTATAATTCGTAATGTTAACTTTCTATAAAAAGAAGGATGTTGGTGTGCATGGAGACCTGGTGAAACCATTAAACGATTAAAGCCGTCTTGCTTTAGAATAGCGTCCACATTTTTTAAAATTTCGGTTGTCTCTCATGTATCATCTTTCTTTTGATCATAGGTTTCCCAAACTGAACACTACTCCATTTTCCATTTTAAGACTGTTCCTATATGACCTGTATTTTAAAAGACCTTAATTACATTATAATTTGATGTGTATACACAGTGGCGGATCCAGGGGGCGGTCCCCTCCTGGCAAAAAACAGGTAAAAACACCCCTTTTTTGTTTAAAAAAAGAAGACGAGCCCCCTCCCCTGGCTGGCTGAGTCGCGTCTAAATACTTTCTCACGAATTGGGCCTCCTCTCTGCCCCCCCCCCCTCCCTTGCCGCCGGCTGGATCCGCCCCTGTGTATACATTAGGTAATATTTTCAACAAACTAAATTTGGTTTAAATTAACTGGTAAAATCTCGGACATCATCAAAATTCGCCTCCACCTGTGCTGTCCTGACCGACTCCTTGCGCAGGAGCTCTACCGTCGTCGAACCCTCCTCCTTCTCCGCGCTCAAGATCTCGCTCTCCGTCATTATCGACCGTTTCGTCGCGTTTTTCAGAGTACGGGATGGGAGTGACGTCTTCGGCAGTCAGGACCGGTTGGATTTCCTCGCGGTTCGATGAAGACTTCGCTCTGCTGGACGACGTCGGGTCGGTGGATGACGATGACAGATCTGATTTAGGGTTGTTGTATGACGGATACTGCATGGCCAAGAAGATGACGAGGACGACGAGGGAAGCGACACCGAATCCACGGAATGTTTGCTCCGTACCTTTACATTGTATCAGGGGAAACGAGAGATGGATTTAAACAAAATTATTATCATCATGGTCATGCCCATTTCGATAGGCATAAAATCATGTTTTACCAGTGTGACAACAACCATTTTTTTTTCTTGGTGACCTAAATTTAATAGTTGATGTCATTTCGAAAGGAATGAAGTCGTAATATGTCCCCAACTATTAAATTAAGGTCACAAAAACAATCATAACTCATCGATTAATATCTGTTAGGGGCATCGTCAAAAATGGGAAGGGGGGGGGGTCAAAATGCAATGGACCTCAGATCCCAGGTATAGTTAAATACATCCATCCCCAAACTCTTTTCAACTAAAACTTACCAAAAGCATTGACAAGCAGTCCACCGAAGATGGCGCCACACCCTCTACCAAGTCCATGATGGGTCCCTTGTAGAATACCTTGGGCGGATGATCGTAGACGCTGAGATGTAGCTAGACCGATGTAAGATGTACATGCTGCCCAGATTAGTGCATGGGTCAAACCTGAAAATAAAATTGTAAAAACAAGAAATACATGTCATCCACATATTTATCCCTTTTTCCCGTTAAGGTGAGGGGTTTTAAGAATTTCATGGCAGTGAATCGCATTCTCAGTAATAATGATAGAAGACGTTAAATTCAACCGTTTAGAGAAACCTGTACTTCAAAGACCATTAATTGAAGAGAATATCAATATGAAGTGCAGCATTGAAGCCTCTCTAAAGCAGAGGCGGCCCTCCGGGGGCACAGTGCCCCCACTTTTTCAAGCACCCGAAAAGTGCCCCTTTAATTTTGTAAGAAGTGCCCCTTTTTACATAGGAATAGTGCCCCTTTCACTATGACAAGTGCCCCTTCCCCTCTTCAACTCTGATAAGTGCCCCTTTCATTTGGACACGTTCCCCTTTTCCTTCGACAAGTTCCCATTTTCCTTTGCAATAAGACATAGTGTCCATTTTTCCATTCTCATAAGTGCCCTTTTTAATCTCTAGTAAATGCCCTTTTCAGGTACGAGAAGTGCCTCTTTTCACTTTTGATAAGTGCCCCGTCACCTCTGATAATTGCCCTATTCAAATCTGAGAAGTGCCTCTTTTACTTTGACAAGTGCCCTTTTTCCTTTGTAAGAAGTGCCCCTTCCCCTTTTAATAACTACCCCCGTTTTAACTCGGATAAGCGCACCTTTTCCTAATGATAAGTGCCCCATTAAAAAAGAGCCCTTTCCCCTTCTCTGATAAATGACCCTTTTCAGGTACGAGAAGTTCATCCTTTTCACTTCAGATAAGTGCCCCCTTCACCTCCGATAAATGCCCCTTTAAAATCTGATCGGCGCCCATTTTCTTTCAACTAATGTACATTTTCCTTTATTATAAATGCCCCCTTTTCATTCACATAAGTGCCCCTTTTTATATCTGGTCATTGCCCCTTTTCAGGTGCGATAAGTGCCTCTTTTCACCTCTGATAATTTTCTTTTTAACAATGATACGTGCCCCTTTTCGTTTCTAATTAGGGACCTATCCCCTTTTCATAAATGCCCCTTTTCACCTCTTATAAATGCCCCTATCAAGGTCTGATGGGGGCCCCTATTCCGTCGACAAATGCCCATTCCCTATTCTCATGACTGACTTTTTCATCCCTGGTGAGTGCCTCTTTTTGAGGGTGTAAGAAGTGCCCCATTTTCACCTCTGATAATATTAATACTCTTTGTACTTTGACACATGCTCCTTTTCTTTTTTTATAAGACAGTGTCCCTTTTTCCTATCATCATTAAACGCGCCCCTAATTTCAAGCGACTAAGAGCAATTTCCCCCAGAGCTCGCTCGCTACGCTCGCACGCACCTCAATTCTATAAATGCTATACTCATGTTACTTATCAAAGGTCTTTTCATACTTCTGTTATGAGAATGTGCTTATAACCCTATCAGGATGGGTTTTTTTCCTCTTTATAAGATGTAATTTTTCGCACTGCGACCTCACAAATCTTAAAATTTTTCTTCGCTCGCTTCGCTCGCTCGCAAATAAATTGTCAGATCATCACACCCAACTGCAAAGCATGATGCTTAAGCAATATCTTGTATGGTGTATAAAGTGAAACAAATATTGAAATCATTCCTGATAATGTAATCACAATGTAGGGGTATATATACCAATGTCTAAAAAAATGGTATTTTTTCGCTTTGAGATTTCCCGTTGTAGGTGCCCCTTTTTTTTCTCCAGAAAGTGCTCTTTTTTCTTGGTGCCCCCCCCCCACTTTGGAAGTTTCTCGGCCGCCCCTGCTCTAAAGACAGTGTTAAATGACATCCTCTTTCACGTCATTATAACTTTGAAGTGAAATTTTGAGATAAGATTTAGGTGAAATTTGGGGCTCCCAACACTTTAGGGGGGCTTTAATGTCCTTCTTAAGACAAAGCCTGACAACATGGGGTCGTTATACTTTTCATAATTATGTTCATCATATTCGTGTAAATTCCGATGGAACGACTTTCAAACTATTATTTACGATTGATAAAAATGCATCAAATTCGGCATTAACATAATCATGCAGTTAGTGTTCGTTGATAGAGGGACAATAGTAATAGACTAAGCATTACAAGAGGGAATAAGAAACTGAACCAAATGTGTCAAATTCGCAAAGAAAACATATTCAATTTTTTAAACGTCATATTTACAGCAAATTAAATCAGACCTTATACAAGTAAAGTTGCATCAGCTTTGCACTGAGATAGTATTAACTATACTCGTCTTTCTCCTCATCATCAAGCTAGTTTGTACTCTCCTTTAGCCACGAGTCGTTAAATCTGCTGCTCCATCTTACAACACGCTCCAAATTAAAGACATATTTTGGTCAATTTGTTTTGTTTACCCTAAGGAATATTGTAAGTCAGGCGTGAAGAAATGCAATATTGCGTGACAAGGCGATTAATTTCTACGCTGGCGCTTCGTATCATTAGCATTACAGCGGCAGTCTATAATTCACAGTGTCTTACAATGTATTATATTCGGTATTGCAGTACAGTGTATTATAATGCGAAAAAGTAAGATAATAATAATTTTGTTTAGCTGTCGATGAATTATCTTTGAATTGAATTTCTCTCTTAGAGGTACAAAACTGTGTTTTCAGTTCTATAGCAATATGTTATTTTACCCATCTCTCATTCATGTCGTCTATAGATGTTTTTTAATTTGTAAAAACGATCGCAAAAATTTATGAGAAATCTAATTTAATAAAGCAATTTCAAAAGCATTGTTCGTCTATAACCTTTTAACATGTATACGAGCATTATAAATAAATATTTGATACATATTACGAACAGGGATTTAGTAGACACTAAAAATAATTGTGTTCATTTCTTGATTTAAAAAAAAAATTGCCGTCGTGTTTTTATTCAAATCCTGAACATGAATGTAAATACACGGGCTTCCATTTAACAACACACACAAGTTGTATGCTGCTTAGTGGCGAAAACTTCTGTTAACGGTTTTGGAATTTGTGCAAGAGTATGAATTAAAAAAAAAAAAATCATCAATTAACTTGTCGCTATGTTAGGCCTATCTGTTTAAATATTGACATCAGGCACAGCCTAATTGCAATATTCATTATATATTCGTATTGACGCTTATCAGGGAGTAAGATTTGTTTTGGGAAAAATAATGCCCTTGTTGGAAAATGTTCTTTTGATGTGACCCTTGTCGGAAAAAACAATTCGACCATCTTATCCCATTTCCAAATTCTCTAGCGATACCCCTGCACACACACGATATGGTCTCTATGTTAATAGGTGCTCGGTTGCCATGGTTACCAGCATCACCCCGTCCTCCGGACACTCATATTATCTTTCATCTTCTTCTGATGGGTGACAAGGCGTGTGCATCTTATAAACAGAGGCCAAACCAGGCATAACGAAGTGTAAATAGCGACTTGGTTTTAGCCCGTGTGTTATCATTGAACCATATGCCAGTCAAGAGAAATACATCAATCGTCGAAATTATTATGGAGGTGTTTTCTTTTTCTTGGGTAAATATTGTTATAATATGTTTCAAAGGAAAACCGTAAATCTGATTTAAAAAAGAATGTCTGCATTGAAATTTATTCTTTTAAGTTAATATTTTATGTTGAATTAATGAATACATACCTGCCCTTCAAGATGTGTCATTCCTGATTTTTACAGTGTGATATATTATATTGTATGTTTTCGTATTGGGGCGGATCCAGGATTTTGTAAATGGGGGGCACAATTGCAGTCTTGAAATATTATTTTCTAACAAGCAAACAAAAGGGTCTTCTCATTTTTGTAGTGCCTATTCACTTCAAAAATTTGACAGGAAAAAAGGTTCATCACATGAAAAAGGAGGTGGGGGGCACACTCTTGGAAGTTTTGTACCTTAGGTATGCCACTTGGCTTTCAAAAGGGGCACGGGCTAGTTGTGCCCAGACCTGATCCCACCAATGTCTGTATGTACTATAATCAATCGAAAAATATAACCTTACAGCAATGGAATGGGCAACTTATGACACTGAGCAAAGATGTGCATTATTTTGATTCTCAATTTCCCGTGTTTTTGCTTCATCTGTGAATTGTTTGGTACTGGCATAATACAATGTTTTACATCACTTTGAGACTGAGTGAGGGTACATACTCTCTCTCTCTCCCTCTCTCTCTCTAACTCTCCATTTCCTTTTATCTCCTCCCGATGTGGAGCAGTCAGAATTTGAGTCAGCATTGTATGTCGCTGACCTTTAAGGCAAGGATAAGAGGCTTTTAGCGAAAAGGCGCGAAAGCGACAAGAACGTGCAGCACTCGGCTATTTGCCCGTAAGGTACATGATCATTTGCAAGAATGAGGATAGCACGTACATCCACCTCTCTTCCCCTCTCTCTCTCTCTTTATGTCTATATATATCTCTCTCCCACTCTCTATCTTTCCCTCACCCATCACCCAGCTATATTTCTCTTTACAGTAACCTGTCTCTCATTCTATATCTCCGTACCCACTCTCTTTCTCCTTCTAACTTTCTATCTATCTCTGTTTTTCTCGTCCTCGCTCTCTCTTCTCCCTAACCCCATTTTCGCAAATTCAAGTACATATTACACCCACTGAAAATGCTGACTGTCTTTGACGTGAGTTGCTGCGGCTTAAATTTGTAAGATACCCTTTACTCTTTTGCGAAAGGTAATGGAATGATATTTGCTCTCCAAATTTCAATATATTTAGCTGATGTATTGAGATGGGATACATCAGTGCACTAGATTTGATGGAAAGGGAATCCATTTATTTGCTGCACTGCTTACTTATAAATACCCATTTGCCACTGATTCATCTAATACAATCTGTGCTCCTTTGTTACTTTATTTATTTCGGTTCGCATTTTGCTCGAGTCTGAGGTGGCCCGAATTTTAGATTTTTTTTAAAAGATCTAAGACTGTAAATTGGAGGAGTGGTTAAATTAGTAGCTGTTTTTCTAGAGACATTGTTCCACTTTAAAAAAATGCTTGCTGGAATATCAGTAACAAAGAATATGGGTACCAAGAAGACAATGATATTCAATTATTCAAGCATAATTATGTCTTCCAATATTTATACTATCTATGCTATTGATAGTTAAAGTAATGTTACATTAATCAAAGAATCAACCAATATTTATCACTTGGTCGTTAGGATCACATTTCCATAAGTCAGTTTGCATATTTGTTATTCTATTTCTTATTCGTTAATGTATAATTTTTTTGAGAAATATTTTCATAATGTTCTTACTTCACAAGTGTCCGTATCATCATTCATCATAACAATCCCATACATGTTTCCTGCGTATAGTATTCTGCATAATAAATGAGGCAAGGACCCGTTTCACAAAGCATTTTGTCTTTGACAAATGACCAAAATCAGTGACAAGTCTGCTGATAGCCAATCAGAAGCAAGGATTTCACTAGCTTATAACAAAAACTGTAATTTGTCACTGATGACAAGTTCTGTGAAATGGGGCCCCCATGGCTAGAAGAAATGGATCTAATGAAGATGTGAAGTAAGTAAATCCGTGATCTACCGAGCTTAATTCTCGATGGATTCAAGAAGAATGAAATACTATCATGCCCAAAAAACTTAGGAAGAGAAAGAGAGAGAGACAGGATGGGATAGAAGGAGGGAAAGGGGATATAAAATGATGGAGAGAGAGATAAAAAGAAAGATAATATATATAGAGAGAGAGAGAGAGAGGGAGAGAGAGAGAGAGAGAGAGAGAGAGAGAGAGAGGGAGAGAGCGAGAGAAGGGGAGAGAAAGGGAGAGGTAGAAGGGGAGAGAAAGGGAGAGAGAGAAAGAAAGAGAGAGAAAGAGAGAGGGAGAGAGGGAGCGAAAAAAAGAGATATATAAAGGGAGGGAAAGGGAGAGTAGAGAGAGAAAGAGAGAGAGAGGGAGGGAGAGAGAGAGAGAGAGAGAGAGAGATAAGGGGATTTCTGTCCAAAATGTTATAACGGAAAGCGTGAATTGAGAATACGTTTTGTTCCCATGTTGTGTCAGTATTCTTGACGTTTTCAAATCTTTGATATAAGATGCTGTTCATGTTTTCGTGTTTGATAATGTCCACTTGATTTCATAAAAGAAAAAAACAGGTATGATTAAAAACTGCTATGATCGTAATTTATCACTATTATTGACCGATTTTCATTCTACACCGTAGGATCAACAAGACAATTAAATAAATTGATAATTATCAGCATAAAACGATCGGATATTTTATTAATTATTTAAATAACGTTTACTAGATATCTTTGAGCCCCCCCCCCTGGCCCCCTCCCCCTCCCCCTTCCACGCTGACCTATTTAATACCGCCCTTGTTATTCGACGTTTATGAGAAATATATTGCTTGGAAGACGTGACTCGATTGCAAGGCTATTTCGAGGAATTTGTAATATTATTTATTAGTGGAGACGTTTTGGCGGTCAAAATGATGCGCCGCTCGGTGGAAAAGAGCAACAGCTCTCAAAAATGGGAAAGTCGGTGACATTTTTTAGTAAGGATGCCTTTACATATATAGGGATAGAGAAATCTATCGGAAAACGCATGTATTGACCGCGGTATGTACATGTATGTTTACATTTTTGTTTTACTTGTTTATGTTCCAAATAGCGCATTCTGCTAATGTGATCAGCGCTAAATCCCGAGATTAAATTTTTTTTTTATTCTTGCCAGGCAGGGGAGTAATATTGTCGGGTATGGGGGAAGGGGGGTGGAGTCGTCGTTGTCCGCGATTAGATATTCGAATGGTTGCTGACCTATGGAAAATTAGACACGGCAGGAGTAAAAAGTTTGTTACTATTCATTATTACCCATTGCGTTTATTGTAAAACTGTAGATTATTTTAAGAAAAATCTAAAAACACATCTAATGACAAGTGTTTTCCCCTAAATATCTTTTGTTCTGTTTTATTGTAAGCACTTTCAGAGTGGTTTTGTTATTAATATTTTTATTTTAAGCGTTCTAAGCACCTCTTGGTGGATATGTTGCGCATTATCATTATTATTGTTAGTAGTAGTAGTAGTAGTAGCAGTAGTATTAGGCCCTATTAATTTTTCGACCAGAAATGATGATTAATTAATTTTCGAATTTTTCGTTAAAAAAAAGGGGGAAAAACACGTAATCCCAACAGCACAATAACACTTCTCTAAATCACGTAGAAAATAGAGTCCTATAAATCATCAATTAATCTATAAACTTATACCACATTCTTTATTTCCAGAACGTTTATTTCAATCTGCGAAACCCATTTCAGTCATCAACCAGGCCTCCAGCATCGTATTCAGTAATATCAACTTCGACAAAACAACGGGAAAGA
The DNA here is from genome assembly GCA_037976565.1 of Mesocentrotus franciscanus. NCBI lineage: Eukaryota > Metazoa > Echinodermata > Echinoidea > Camarodonta > Strongylocentrotidae > Mesocentrotus > Mesocentrotus franciscanus. The sequence goes on along the minus strand of CP137666.1, from coordinate 18,006,746 downwards.
AACGGCGCGTGCTAAATGATGCAGTATATGAAAGGGACCATGTATATACGATCTTTGCGCCATTTGTAATGCCCTATCCTATAAATTTAGTTCATTTCAACATTTCAACCAGCAACAAATAACATAATTATTCAGTTCAAAAGCATGTACACGCAAAATATCTTCATAACTTATCCATTCATGTTTGAAGGGGTACATCAGTTTAATTTCCAGAACCCGCATGTTTATTTCATTCTGCGAAACCCAATCTTCCCATGCAGCACCATGTTCGGTAGTATCAAGTTTGACCAAAACGCGGAAGAGGACATGGCTCGTGCTAAATGACGCAGTATAAAAGGTACCACGGATGTCTTATGAGCGAATGTCAAACCTAGCTAGCAGCGAATCGATCAGGATGGCAAACAGAACGACCGGTGCGGATTTCAAGCTTCTTTTTATCCGAAGCTAGCTCAGTCAGTGAGTAAACAGATTGCTTTCAAGCTGACAGTCCCGTTCCCATTATTCGAGAAATATCCTTATTTCTTCACCTGTTCGATTCCTTTATTTTGTTGATTTTCTGAAGCATATCATATAAGAAGGTCCTACTAAATATTACCCCGTGTTTATGTGTGGTTAGGTACGTACTATAGAACTATGAAACACACTGACACACCCCGTATACTCATGGTATAAAAATGCATTTCGAAAATTTGCAATGTGAACGGCGTAAAAATCTAACGCAAAGGAAGGATTATTTCGTCCATATCTTTAGATTTTCAAATTAACAGATTGTATCCTCTGATGATACCCCCGAAAAAAGAGAAAGATTATCCTGGATCCTTAAGGCGTATTACATGTGACATTCATTGACTCTCCAGCTACATGCAGTCTTGAGAGCGGTTCTTGAAATATTAAGAGATGTGTTTTCGATTACAACATGGAGTGCCATGGTTACAAGCAATATATTTAAGTCAGCCTTAGTCAGACAGCCTGCATCAAACTAGACTGACAAAGCCTTTGTATACTTTATTCATACAAGCGTACTTCGAAATACACTTAACCACTAACTGGATTGAAGAAATAATCAGAATAATTTGCACAGGGAAAACTGAGACTCATGATGAATGAATAAAACTGACATAAGCCCCTCTTCATTTCGTGTCTTGTAGGTTTTTTCTTGTTTTCTGATTTTCTATTGTGTCAACAATTGTTAATGCTGCATTTTTGCCGACTTTTCCAGTGTCACTGTGTTAGAATGCTTGATAGGATTCATGCCTTCCTTGTGATACTATAGTCTTTAAAAAAAAACCTATGTTAAGTATTTGAGTACTAAGTAAAACAATCATGAAAACAGAAATATTTTTCCCCCTTTAAATTGAATTAAATGCATGTAGATTGCTAGTAAAATACAAGACTATCGGAATACACACTGGAGGATTCGAACAAAAGTCCAATAAATGAAGAAAGAGGTCCATCAAATCATTTGGACTATGAAGGACAATATCCGGTTAAACCACCAAAAGCTACGCAAACAAAAATTGGAAAAATAAGACACTGATGCAACACGCCAAATACAACTTAAAGAGAGACATCACGAAATATAAAACGCGTGACATAGGAGAACTTCACCAACAAAAATTTACGATAGACCTGAGTGAAGATAAAAGGGCATAGTTCTGTTCACTTTTCTCAACATGGGTATTGGACATGTTAGATTACCTTCTCGTTTTAAAGGGAATTAACCATGCAATGAAGCTTGCAATCTCTGTCAACAGACATTATACTCTTTTCAGAGAGAGCACAGTGGTAAATTATTCTGCGTTCGATCCTTGCTCGATGCTTACATGAATATCCTTGATCACGATTTATAACCATATATTTGTCCGTCTCGACCCAGGTGTATTGAATGGGTTACCTTGCAATGATCGGATGATGGGCTAAGCACTGAAAGGCTCACCGGAAGAGCAGTACCAAATTACTTATGAGGCTAAAACCCTGAAAAAGAACATATTTTAGTTATCATTATTATATTTAAGATATGAACAAATTAATTGTAATAATTGCTTGCCTTGCAGGGTTTCCACGATGAGAACCCACCATGGGTTGATGAGGACAGAGATGGCGAGGAAACGGATAGCATAGCAGAACAAACCCAGACAGAACACAGGAATATGGCCTATCGCATGAAGTATCTAAAGAAAGACAAGCAACAACAAAGTGATGGATGATTACTGTAATAGAGTATCATCTGTCTATGTGTTTATTGATAGAGGTGTAATGATAATCTATCACCGTGTATACCGATGAATCAATTCACATCATCTCCATTATATTCTATTACCTTCTCATACACCATTCAAACCGACAAGACATACACCAGACGGAAAACAGACCGAACAAAAAAAAAAAAAAAAAACCTTGCACTGCGAAAACAGCCAAGAATCGGTCGGTTCGGAGTAGGTCTGGAGGCGGTTTGGCAGTGTGACCTATACCTCGATGCGTTTATAATGAATAAACAAAATACAGCTTTAGATATTAAATGGGTATTTATAACTCACTACATATGACATACTTGCAACGATCATGACAATGTTGTCATTACATCTGTTACCTTAAGGATGTGTAGTAGGTAATGCCAAGGACACTATTGATGTCTGTCATATAGATGGCGCTCCAGGTAATTATTATAGATTTAGGACGACTACTATTACGAGACTGTAGCGTTTAAGGAAATCATTTCCGCTAGGTAGGCTATTGATTTACTTCAACTGGGTCGAGGATAGAGTTATACATTGAATTTGCAATCATTAAGAAGTATTACCTTGTGGCTGAAAAAGTATGCAAGTATCTCTGATACGTGGTTGACGACTGAAGCCAGACCGAAGAGAGACGGTGGCCCTCCAAGATCCTGGAGATGCCAGTAGAGGAAGGTGAAGAGAAGACCCATACCGAATCCTGCAAACCAGGCCAAAAAAAGCACGGAACCGTAGCGGATGGTAGCGTACATACGAAACACCTGTCTGATACCAGCGGGGTCTTCCTGGGGTGCCTCGGTAGAGGACAGAGCACCATTGGTGGTGGGGACGCTGGTGTCCTGTGAGGAATCCCTGGTGTCAGAGGGGCCATCACTGGTGGTTTGACCACCTTCAGCTGTTGACGAGGTAGGGTTGGTCCCCTCTTGGTCGGGTTGGGTAGCGACAGTACCGTATGTCGCAGGAGTACGACCTTCATCTATTGTGAGATGAAAGACGGATATCATTAGAATGATAAAGACATATTAAAAAATAAATGAGTTAGAAGTTTATAAACTTTGAAGGCCCGGTTTCAGTAGTGCATTAAGGATACCATCATGATGAGTGTCTTTACACAAACTCAGTGCGGAAATACAGAAAAAAATTGAGGCTCAAACCTAAGCATCTTTAGAAATGCTCATCTAAATTGTTTCATTTTTAGGGTGTCACTAAGGAAGTTACTAAGATACATTGAAGAGTTATAGCCTCGTATAGTTAATGAAGTCACATCTAAACTGATCTTTTTCGATGGTATTGTCTGGATCCGTCTGCTATTCTTTAAGTATTATTACTTCAACCGGGATTGGGTTAGTTTCTTCAAGAGTTTAATGCAAGAGAGTATGCATTTGAGTGAGGTGACTTACCGCCAATGCTGACCTGACCCTTCTGCTTGTTGTAGGTCAGTTTGGACATCTCTGTCTTATGGTCATCATCTGAGTAATACTTGAATTTGAACTGAGTAGCCACGAAGAAGGAGCACGTGATGAGGACAGCATAGGTGCCGAAGCAGATGTAATAGTTCCTTTTAACCTCTTGTACCTCATCATGCGCCCCTTCACAGCCATGGGTGTGGGAAGCTGTGTGGTCTAAGAGGATGCCTTCAATCAGCATGAAGATACCCCACCCCAGGGAGCCGAACATCCGCTGCTGACCGTAGTACTCCAAACGGTCACTACCAAGGTAGCCTAGCGTAGCCGAATCTGCTAGGGTGATGGTGGGTGAGCTGAAGAACTCGCCGACGACGATGATGATGAGAAGGAGCAGGAAGACACCACGGATGTCATCGCTGATGAACTTCACACTTGTAGTCCCTGGCGGTAATCGACGAATAGGCTCTTCTGTCCAGATGGTTTTGTTTAGAAGCTTGTACGTACCTCCCGAAGGATTGTCAATGGCAGGGCTTGTTTCATCTGTACGGAATGGTTGGTCAATGTCCGATTGGTGGCCGACGACTGTCCCATCTTCGACTTCGTGGTCTTTTGGGCCGTACACGTAGTGATGCACGCCATCGTGCACGACTTGGTCAACGACGATGATGTCGTGACCGTTATCATCGGTTCGATTGAAGATGATGCACTTGGAGCCAGCAGGTCGTATGAAAGCCATCGCTTCGGTAAAGAGGAGCCAAGCAAAGAGTGAGAAGAGAAACAGCACCTTGGCCTTGCGCCAGGAATCAGCAAGACCGCCCCAAAGCGGCGCAGCGCAGAACTCAATGAATGGACGTATTCCTATGAGAAGACCACTCTGGGATGCGTTCAAACCAAGCTGTTTGAAGTAGACAGCCAGGAGTGGGTAGAGACTGCCGTATGCACCATAGAACAGGAAGTAAAAGGATTTGCTCTTGAGGAGATCAATGTCGATGTGTGAGGCACACTTCTTCTTCTTTTCTTGGCTGTCCCCTTGCTGATCATCGTTGAACTTGGGTGGAGGGCCATGAAGAGACGGGGGCACATTGCCTGCCTCAAAGGGTAACGTGTTGTCCTCAGGCAGATACATCGTCGAGATTCAGTGTATACGTCTAACCGTTAAAACAAAAAGAGGGAGATTGATTATTGATTCAGAGGATTGTCTATAAACTACAGTCATTCCTGAAAAGGGATCAGAGCACCAGTGGAAACAAAGGATTTGTTTTATTTGATTTAAAATGAAATTCTGAATGATTGAATAAACACTAACTCAGTGATACTGCACAAATTCGATGTACGCGTACTCAACTCCGCCTTTGGCCATTATGGTCGTATACAAAGTAACCGACATTGGCTTAGAACATGTGTAATAATACACTTGAATGAGAATTTGATTATAATTTTGTAATTGTTTTTTTTTGTAATGAAGTGTAGCAAATAGTTTAGGAGCCACTGGGCAATTGGCAATTTTGAAGTGCTCAATATAGTACGACTTAAGATTAATACATTCTTGACTAATACATTATTTTTATAATAATAAATAGATAATGTAAAAAAAAGGCATATATATCTATGCGTATACAAAGCTTTATCACAGGTTTGTCTATGCTATAGAAAAAATATTTTCTATCACACATCATGGAATCGTTTTGTAAAACGGTGTGATAAATCAGGATGAATTGAATTGTTAGCTTTTCATATCCTCTGATTTTGTCGCGATATAATGATTTCCTTCAGGGCTACTCCACTCGTAATGTCATAGATTGATATCTACCCAGCAATTTTATTTTATTGATGACACTGCTAAGTATTCAACGTGAGGTGACAGTATGGTTGAGACATCGAGAACACCTGTTCAATCTGACGGCGTATTTTCTAAATTAATCAAAATAACGGTAGGCAGCAGCGAATCGGCCTATATTGAGAGATGGTGGAAATAGAGAAATGATAACCCCTTTCTACTCTTCTTCCTGTATTGCTGCAGAATATCTTCTTCATCCAAATGTTCTTCTTAATAAAAAAAAATTATAGGACGTGAAGAAAATGTCAACATGTTGTCCTTTTCTATCTATGCCGATTATAATTTCAAACGAGTCGTGGGCGTATAATGAGGCGGCGCGGGGAATGAGAAAGGGAGGGAGAAGGGGAGCTTCCGATCGTAATAAACCTGAAATTACGAATATTTGGGCAGCCATCACCTCATACTTGGGCAGCGAGTTCGTCTATTATTTTGTATTTACATGTTCAAGTTTTAATGTCATTTTTGCTTGCTGAAGCTTCGCTTGGCGTTTGCAACGGGGAACAATTTTTTTTTTATAGAAAAGAGACGTCAGCGCCCCCCCTTTCCCTTGGGAAATTGTGCTCGTACGCCGATCGCTTATGATGAAAGGAGTTGACGGTGAATCAATATGGCGGATAATACGGATGATACATAGGTGTGACAGTTAAATGAACCGGAGATGTTGTTCTATAAAATACAATTTACATTTTATGTAAACGTTTCAGCCATACTTCATTACTCATTCTGTCCACTGCTGTGTGCATAGTGTCTCAGGCCTTTTACGTTTTTTAGGCTGGATATAGCTTGAATACATTAAATGTATCGCTTTGAAATTGTTTTCATAGCTATACTGATCTGCAAAACAATAATATAACATCACAATAACTTCTGTTTCTTTGTTGTTTGTTTTAGATTAGGTTTCTTCGTATTTGTACTACATTAATTATCTGCAACATTATACTTGCATAAGTCTATACAGGAGTGAAATCAACAAATATTGCTGTTCAAATCAACTCAGCATGGTGTTTCGGGGGTGAATATCGAGGACGAATATATACCCCCCAATTCAATATCAAGTCACTGTACGACTCTACCCTTTCAGAATTCAAATAAATGGATGATTTATTGATGGATTGTACTTGTTAAACTATATACCTAATAATTATAGTCCATAATATTGTAATAAGATTTCTCAGTGAGCAACCAATGCTTAACATAGAGGTGCGATGGCTCGTTAGCGGGAGGTCCCGGGTTCGAAATCAAGTCAATGTGCTCGTGCCCTTTGGTAAGGCATTAATCCTCATTACCAAGTCCCTAGGAGAGGACTAGTCTTAAACCGTCGGTCCTCTTGTTGATTACTTACACGACCTGCTTACACGCATACACATAGCAGTCAGGTAAAACAATCATCAAACATTTACATATCGGGTACACGGGGGAAGGGGAGACACTGTCACGTATAGATACATGCAGTTTAAGACGAACATGATTGTAAGAGTAACGTTATATACCTTGTGGAATCAATCAAGGGAAATAACGTGGCTGGCGAAGGAAGCATTGCATATATCAATACATCAACAGCATCTCCCCATTGAACGATACCGTTAATGACAAACATGGGAGACTAATCGTATCAGACGACCCCCCCCCTATCACATCAGGAAAACTACTCCTTTGGGACATTCTTCGTGGACCGTATCTGGACACCTACCCCCTGGACATCCGCCCCCCGGATAACCACCCCCAGTCAACTACCCCTAGGACAACTACCCCCTAGGGCAACCACCCTCTAGGACGACTACCCCCGGACAACTACCCCCGAGACAACTACCCCGGACAACTACCTCTAGGACAACTATCCTAAGGGGTAGTTGTCCGGGGGTAGTTGGCCTAGGGGGTAGTTGTCCTAGGGGGTATTTGCCCGGGGGATAGCTGTCCGGGGGTAGTTGTCCCGGGGGGTAGTCGTCCTAGAGGGTGGTTGCCCTAGGGGGTAGTTGTCCTAGGGGTAGATGACTGGGGTGGTTATCCGGGGGGGGGGCGGATGTCCAGGGGGTAGGTGTCCTAGAACCATCTCAAAATACTCTTTTACTACCTAACGGGTAATTGAATTAGGGAATAGTTGTCCTAGGGGGTAGTTGACTGGGGGTGGTTATCCGGGGGTGGATCTCAAGGGGGTAGGTGTCCTAGAACCATCTCAAAATACTCCTATACTACCTAAGGGGTAATTGAATCAGAGAATAGTTGTCCAGGGGTAGTTTTCATGGGTAGTTGTCCACAGGAAAGAGTTGTCCGGGGGTAATAGTCCACGTGATAGTTGTCCTAGAAAGCGGCAATCGTATTCAATAGCCGCATTTATTTACGGATTTAAAAAAATGCTATGGTCATTTAAAAAAATGATCCAAACATATCTTAAGCACTCTATAATATATCTAATACAGAATAAAGATACCTGATTTAATACGAAACTGTTAGATACCGTCATTAATATGATTTTCGATTATGAATGAAAGCAAATCATAACAAATCAAAATTAATCAAACCATATCAAATCAAAATCATATCGAAATTAATTCTTAGCTTCTCTGATCACCTTTCTCTGTCATAGTAATGCTTTTGATTTCATCTGTAAGCAAATTCCCAATTTCGTTATCATGCCTTCTTTCGCAATGATTCATTAGATTTAATAGAATGGCTTCTACTTAAAAACATACGGATTCAAGGAAGTTCCCGTTTCTCCTCTCCCTTTCTCCGTGCCCCACTTTCTCTCTCTCTCTCTCTCTCTCTCTCTCTCTCAACGCTAAGTTCATCCCGTAAGTACACACATTAATTGTGAACGTTTTGGCGCGAATGAACTCCCACAGAGAGCAGAAAGCGTTGCTATATTCTTCCAATCAACTCTCTATATACACGTATAGCATGAATGGTACAAACACAGACCGTTCTTTTCCCACTCTTCAATCTAAATGTAGCCTTTTAATATGATTATGGTTCGGGACTTCTCCATGCGATGGGCACATACATGATGTTGAGTTGATAAAAATGTACATGCAATTTAATGAGATTTGGATGGTTGCATTGTGCTGAGAGATGAATAAAAGGGCCTTGGTCAGTTGATGAGATGTAAATTTAATATACCAATTCACTTTATCTGTTGCTATATTTGCTTTTACCAATGAAATTTTATATGTGGATTTCATTCCAACGGCTTTTCTTAGAACTTGTCATTTACACGCATTATACTGCCAAAAAATATTAAAAAGTGAGGACAGGTAATTGGGAAGTTTAATCGTTATATATATACGCAACAATTATTGTCTCATTTCCCTTTCGCATTAACAAAAAATGAGAAAGAAAAAAAAAAATATAAAAATACATGTATATATATGTGTGTGTGTGTGTGTGTGTGTGTGCGTGTGTGTGTGTGCGCGCGTGTGTGTGCGTGTGTATGTATATATATATATATATATATATATATATATAGATATGGAGATGAACACACTCTATTTCTTACTACTGAGACCCTTGACCTCATACAATTATCCTTAAGTTATGTATTGTAGGAATGAATGGTATTCATCTAGATGTTTTTACTTCATCTTTGGAGAATTTACTACAAACAATTTCGAAAGTAATATTTATTTTCAATCTAGATTATTTATCACCATCCGTCCGTTTTTTCTCCTATATTTTAAAATATTAAGTTTTTTTATATCATATTGTAGTATCACATTACTTGTTTCTATTATTTTCTTTCTCATCCATATCGATTCTATTCAGCCATTACCCTATAACAATTATCTAATTCCATCTTCTCTCCTTTTCCATTAACATGATTACTTCTAAACAAGTGTTTGTTATTAGTTGGGAAGATCCCTCATATTTTTTTACCCTGAATATATAGTAAAAGTAAAAGTGAAGGTAAAATTCTGTTATTAGTATATTCGAAGTTAGCAGACTGCATTGATACCACTCACAGGATTTCTATTTTCGGGAACATCTAAAAGCACTCAACCGTTTTCATTATTCATTCATGACCTGATGATTCCCTATACCCTAAAGGTCAATACGTCTTGTTGTTTTTAATCTTCGCGGTTCCATACATTCGCATGACAACTTGATTGATTCGACTTCATCTATCCTGAACTTTAAAGGATAAAGATTCGTTCTCTCATCGAAAAAAGAGGAATATGTATTTTCTATAATACTAGTTATATTTTGGAAGGCCCTGTATGTAGAGTAATATTCAAATAACCATTGGTAAAATAAATATTGTTTATGTTCATCTTTTAAATAAAGACACATTCTAAAAAATCTGAAAATGATTATTAGTTAATATCTATAGTTTGAAATATTTATAATCAGGATAATCACTCATTTTTTCTACTGTTAAATGATAGCTGATTTTAATTTAGCACGTCAATGTATCTTCTCATATCCTCGTATGTTTGAGCTTATATAACTTAATGGATTCTTCTAAATATTTTTATGACAGCAAAGCATAATTCAAAGATAATTGAATATTCGGCGTCTATCGATAAATAAAGATTTAGCGCAATGCCATAAGAATGTGATTTAGCCACTTCTGTTATCAAAATTTGTTTGCACAATGATACATTTTTCCATGCATTGAAAAATATTATATATTAGAGAATACGTGCTTGTTGTAAATATAGTTCAAATTATGAAAAGATTACAATACAGAGTAAAAATATAAAGATAAGTGCCTGTATGTGTAATGATAGATGCACAACGCTTACAGAATCATAGTTACGCAACGCTGTAATCCTAATTAGCTTGATAATTGTGCTAATCACGCAACTGTTCTAGATATCTTGTGACAAACTCTAATTTTAGATATAGTCATTCTGCTATAGAATGCAAGATGAGGTGTCAACCGACTGCATGGTGCTTCTTTCAGTCAGGACGTGAAAAACCTCTCCATTTGAAATGTTTGCCTGCCCGAGTAAAGTGAAGTGTTTTTCTTTTTACCAAGACACTCATCTCTACAGCAGCACGGATCTACTAAAACATGTATGGTTGGAGGAAAGACCCTTCTCGCGCCAAGCAGCTTGAAAGGTCTTCTTCCCTGCATTAATTAATAATGTGACGACAGAATTGATTCAGACCAAAGATGTATAGTGGTTGTGTATGGAGCGAGAGAAAGAGAGAGGTGATGGGATTGAAAAGAGGAGAGAGAAGGAGAGAGGACGGATAAAGAGATCGAGCATGTTGAAAGGGAAAGAGAGGGAAGAGAGGGTGGAGGGAAGGAGAGGGGGAGAGAAATGATATATATATATATATTGAGAGACAGATAAGTAGATAGATAGATAGGTAGATAGATAGGTAGTTATAGACGGGTGGAGAGATTAAACATGTTAAAAGGAGCAGAAAGGGCGAGGGATCGAGGGGTGCAGGGCAAAATTTACTAACCCAGTGAGGGATGTTAAAGCCGTTCTATACTCTTTCACATAAATCAATTAATTCTACGTCGCCTATATAAAGAAAAGATGATTTTGAAAGTAAGTTATACACGATAAAAGCAAAGTAAAAAGAAGTATGATAAAGGTTCAATACTTCACGATTTGTCATAGCGCTCTCTGTTAACATCAAAAGAATGAAGCCCTAATTCTAAGAAATATAATTATTTGTCATTCTAATTTTCCGTCTCATTTTGCAATACTGAATGCATCGGACCATTTGTTAATCTAACCTAGATAGCAGATGGTTCATTAACTAATAATATCAAGTGGAAGGGGAAGGCAAGGACAGCTTATATGATAAATAATTAAAGTATGTCATTCTCAGGCAGCGTGAGTGAACTAGGGCGTATCTCTCACCGTGTATTCTTTGAAGAAAAAAAGCTTATTAGAAGGGTGTGTCTTAAATATTTGCATCATCGTCATTGCCCTATAGTTATTAAATACCGCAGTTAGCGTCGGGGACATTTTGAGTATTACCAATGTTCACTGGAAAGAGAACTTGCGAAATAGTAGGAGGAGGAGAAGGAGGAGGAGGGAGTAAAAAGAAGCATGGGAAGGAGGTAAAGGAAAGGGAAGAGAAAGGTGAGTATACAAGAAGTGGAAGAAAAAAAAGACCGATAAAAAGAAGGAGAACAGGGGAAAAGGATGAGGACGGGATATAGAGAAGCACATGAGAAGGATTAAAACTACTACACGGAAAGGTTGGATGAGAGGATGGGGAAGAGGGGGTGACGAGAAAAGGAAGAGGGAGAAGGAGGATAGTGTAAAAGGAATGAGGAGAAAGAGATGAAAGAGGATATAACAAAAGAAGGAAGGGAGGAGACGGATGGAAGGAGGAGGAGGAGGAGGAGACTAAAGAGGACGAAGGAGAGAAGAATGTTCAATGCCACAAACACCGAAAACATTCATGTCCTCTTCTCTTCACAGTATTAATCAGTGACTTAATCTTCAGATGAGTAGAATCAAACCCCTTCTCATAATATCTCATTCCTTCATCCATTCTCCTTGTTTCCATACATGGGAATTGATCGCCATGGAAACCGTCATCTGATGACGTCATGCTGTCTTCTAATGTTTGTAACATACACCATATTTCTACTCGTGCTACAATATTGCCATTACAACTTCTAACGACTGAACCGGAGTCTCGAGAGCGATGATATCGGGAGGCATCAGCTGGGTAGAATGAAACTCGTTATACCATAATCATGATGATGGCAGATTATAGTACTCAACTGAAAAGCTAACGAGCGATCGTGGACATGTAAATTGTCAAGTTCTTTTGCGACACCGATATGACTTAAAGGGAGCTCGGAAATCACAAGACATCATTCAGTTCGAAAAAGGCGGAAGTCATTGCTATTTTAAAGACGGTACTAATCTAGCCTTTGTGTCGAATTCAAATTCAAATTCACCATTTGAATTCAAATTCACCATTTTCAAAGAAATGGATGTAAATTTCGTAGCATAAAATAAATATACAGGTTACGGTTAGCACACTAAGCAAATGCTGCATGGATATAAATTTGGAACGTTAACAAAATAATGTGTTATTTCCCAGTCACACCGGCCGCGACGAGATCGACACCAGAAGGAACCAAGATTACATCGGTTTTAAGTCGGTTCGACGTCGGTTTGGATATTTCTCCATGCTTATAGTATTATTAAAGTTTGAATTATGAGACGATCAAACAAACTTCATTCTAACATGAGTCTTTGGTCCCGTGTGGCCCATACATCTCGAAACGTCTTTTTTTAAAAACCTTTCACAAAAATGTGATCGTTCTACGACTATTGTCAGTCGATGTGGAATGGCCGCTCCGTCATCTTGATGCAGGCTTCTTGTATGAAAATCTTAAAGGAAGATCGAAAGAGGATGCCATCCAGAGAAATGTGAGAGGCAGATGGAAGGGAAGTGTGAGGAAGAAGAGGATGGAAGCGAGCAAAGAGATTTGAATCGCTTTTGTTGAAGATAAAGATCAGCTATTTGTAGGTTTTGAACAAGTCTACATGGTGGATGGCTTTGTTTGTCGTTCTCCTATTCACAATAGACCTACGCAAAATGTAAAAAGCCATTTGCTCAAAGGCAGACCTGGATACGCTGATGCCAAAATTATACATGGCAATAATTTTGGTCAGAAATGCACTTATATACAGGTACATATTTCTGATTATTCTGAGATAGGAATGGTTGTTATACATATTTATACATGTACTGTGATTTGTTTGCGGTTTTTATTTTATTTACTTTATAACAATTGAGACTGTTTTGACTCAAAAATGCATTTCGCAATATTATCATTGCTTTAAGCAATTCTTGAGACTAGCATTTAACAGCTTAGCATTTGCAATTTAGAATTTAGATTATAGAATTTACATACCAGTGAAATAACAAGATTTACTCCTACAAATCATTTTGTACTACAAACTGTGCTCTTGGGGGTAGTAATTACATAAAAAGCGTAGGACAACAAATCAATATAAACTTGCGAAAATAATATTCAAGGCTTTCCTCAAAAAGTACCTTTTGTCAGGAGTGCGCATGCTCACGCCTGTCAAAACCTCCAAACCGCCTTGATAATGTTTATTAGTTATAATGCCATTCTTTGATAATCATATCCTTTGTTCTTAATAGTAGAGTTGCAATGGAGGTAGACAAAAAATACTCTCGGGAAACTCATTATCACGAATGTTTGCAAACAGGAACAAAGCCCTACTTTATTATTTAGTTTATTTTAAACTAATTTCTTAAGTACAACTAATACATCATGATCCAAAATTCGTTAGATGAGTGAAAACAGGCCCATAACATTTGGGAAAAATCAGAAAAGAGAACAAGCCCTTTATCTCTAGACGGCTATCTCACAAATATTCTTTATCAGTATTATTTTTGAGTTATTTTTTATCTTTCCACTCAAAACAGACGATACAAATTATTCACAAATTTTCCACATAATAATTTTAGTACCACAAATGAAAATACAATGTAACTATAACAATACAAACAGAAAATGAAAATGCTTTATTAATACCATCATGTGAAGAAAAAAAAGAACATTATAATCGCTTGATTTCAGAAATGAAATTATAGTAAAGTGGAGAATATCTTTGTTTTGAGAGGAAAATGTTTTATTTATTTAAATAAGCAAAAAGAAGAGAAAAGAAAAGAAAGAAAGTTAAAGACCTAGAAACTATTAATGAATGAAAGGAATTATTCTCCCCCTATATACCCTTCCCAGCAGAAAACCTACACCACCCCACCCCACTCCCCTCCCATCCGAGAACATGGATGTCTTTGCAGCTAAATAGCAATGTATGCTTAAAATACAGTAAATTAATGGCTCTGCCTCGACGTAAGAAAAATCCTGAATCGCCCTGTTCGATGTCAGACAAGTCACTCTCATTGTTCTTAGTATGATGCCTTTGCACATGGCTCTCACAACAACTCATTATACATGCAGCTGAACAAGCCTGTAGGCCATTTTCGGAAGATGGCAAGTTACTCTCATCGTGCCCGTGAACAGGCCATTAGCTCTTTTTATCGTAAATGACTCTCACAAAAACTTGTTCTTCATGTGTGTGTGTGTGTGTGTGTGAACAAACCCGTATCTTTCATCTTATTCGAGAGAACTGATGGTCAGTCACTTTCACCGACGTTATTACATTCGTGTGAACAGACTCATAGCTCTTCCATTGTAATTGAATTAAAAAATAAAAAATATATTAATAAAAAATGTAACACTCTGTAAATGTGTGCGAAGAAAACCCACAACAAAACATCGTAGTGGATCTCCAGTAGATGGCAAGTTACTCTCACCGTGTGTGCGAACATAGCCTTCCTTTGGTAAAATATGCTAACCCATGCATAATAATCTATTTTATGCGTGCGTACAGACCCATTTAGCCTTAGATGGTACTTCAATGTTATATCCAACACACTTCGTACGTGTGAACACACTCATGGTCAATCTACGGTAGATGTCAACTGACTCTCGGCAAACTGATCACATCAGTGCATACAGACTCCTATAGTTGTAACACAATGGACGATTTGCCATTCTCTGTAAACTAATTTCATATCGTTAATACCTAATAGTAATATTCCTATTTCAGCACATGACAACTCAATCATATTAGTACTCAAGGGCGGCATAAAGAATGGCAAGAGGCCACGTACCCCTCCCCATGATTTTCCAAGTATGCCCTCAAAACTTGAGACAAATCTTGTTGTCAGTTGTTTTTGTTTAGACATGTACCCCCCTGGTGTCGTACTGCTCAGATTAACAGAAAATTCATGACATGTGAACTGCTCGACAGTTGAAATCTGGTACATTTCATTTATATTAGCAAATTCATTTCGTGTGTGGAAAATCAAACCTTACCCTATCCCTTCTTCACAAAACTATACTTTACATTTACCCAATTCACTTCACTTCACTCATTTCATGCGTGTGAACAGAATTCCAATGGGTATTTTTATTGCACTAACTCCAGACAAACTCCCCATTGTGCATGCGAACAGACCCATAGCCTACTTTCACAAAAATGGTAAGTCACTATTGGCAAACCAATCTCAGTACAGGGCGTGATTTGAATACTAATATACTGGTACATAACATCGGGTAACCTAAGTGCAGCGCCTTTAGACTGTGGCATGCGGCAGGGCGGGGAACAAGAGTCGTGACAATGTAGTCAGGTGCATTTTGGGATGGGGATGTATTTAGATATAATCTAATCTGTTGTTTCCTCATTAACTTTTTGCCGCCATTACCAATATCAATTTACCCCCAAAAATGTTTTCTTACAAATCGGTTCATGATCAATTATTATTATTTTTTTTTTATTAGACTTGAATTGACATTTGTTTACAATCTTCGTCCTCAGATTGATTGTTACCATAGAGCCATAATATAGATATAGACTAGTGCCTCATCATAAAACTCGAATTCTAAAAAAAAAAAAAAGTAATAATAATAATGATTTAAGGCTTTAATTCTTTTACCATTTGCATCGATTCATTTGTATCCATCATTTATTTTTCTTACTCAAGATATTCTGTCAAATGTTTCTTTACTCCAGGAGTACTCTCTGAACATTCCATGTGTTTGTAAGCTTGGTATAAGTCCTACCTTCCTCGTTCTCATCCTCCTCCCAGCTCCCACAAGCTCCAATATGTTCTGACCCTTCTCTCTCTCCCTCTCTCTCCCTTTTTTTCTCTCTCTCTTTTTCTGTTTCTATCCTTCTCTCTCTCTCTCTCTCCTTCTCTATCTGTCGATCTCTCCCCCTTCTCTCTCTCTCTCTCTCTCTCTCTCCCTCTCTCTCCCTCTCTCTCCCTCTCTCTGTCTATCTCTCTATTTCAAAGTCATCCGGGGGACTATGAAAATTTAGAATGAATTCATTTTACCTCGCTAGGGAAAGGTTGGAATAAATATGAATAGCCGCCAAACTCTCGTCATATTTACGTAACAGCAATATATTTAATTCTCCTACCCTGTTAATTTTCCGAACCCTCCAGCTATGTAGTTTATTACGTGTGTGCCGTTGCTAGGCGACCGTTTCATAGATTTTGTTAAGGCTCGATTGCAAGCATTTCCGATAGATTAGGGGGCTGAAAATCAATATCGCTGCCTGGTCGAAGAGAAGCCAGTTAACCTTATGATTTGTTTGCCAATAGAATTTGGGATATCTCGTTTGATTATGGGTAAGAACTGGGTGAGAAGAGAACAATAATTTTGCTAAGTGCTCTGATTTATTTGCCTTACAGCTGGACTGTTTTTTCCCCCAATTATCACTTATCTTTTTGTCATATTTTCCTTCTTCTCTGATCCGTCTGGCAATCTGAGTGATATGTTGCTCTCTCTCTCTCTCTCTTTCTCACTCTCTCTCTCTCTCTCTCTCTCTCTCTGTCTGTCTGTCTGTCTTTTTTAAAATAGCTTTCTCCCTTTCCTCTCTCTTTACTTTGATATCTATCAATATTAATATTATTTTGTGAAATGAAAATGATACAATGAACTGGGGACTGAATGTCACTAGCATTCTCATTACAAATAATAAGGCATCAATGATGATAAATGAGCTCTCTCGTTTCGTATCCCTCTGTAATTGTATTTTTGCGTGCAACGGCAAAAGTTGATGAAAACTCGTTATTGAAACATGATTGAATTGAAAATCGAATTATTCTTACTAACAAGTTTAGTCGTTCCGACATGCCGACAGTTACCATTATTACAAAATGTATCACCTGTCTTTCGTTAAAACGAATATTAAGACATTGACTGTTAGAGAGGAAAAAGGATAACAAACGAGACTGTATACTTTATTGAAGTCAGGAATTACAGTACTCTTATATCCTAACAATGGTGGATTTAGGAGGGAGGTACATCCGGCCCATGCCCCCTCATTGAGATGTTGACATATTTTACTTATAGACAACTAAAAACCAAGAATATTAGTTTCATTTGGATAATATACCTTGTAGGCGGATCAAGAATGATAATACAGATAATACAGATTCTACATTATTGAAAAATGATAATTGAATTCCATTTTCTATAGCGATTCATGACAGCAAGATATCTCTATTCACAAAAAGCAACCCCATCTTCATTCTTCCTTTTTTACGCTAAAGCGTGCAGCAGAAGACTTTACAGTCACCACTACGCAATTTTGATGTTAATGTATAATTAATGTACATAATGCCTGCTGCATTAATAATTAACGTTTCAATAATGAAATAAAGACTATCGTTCTATCTCTCTCTCTCTCTCTTGCCTTTTTTTGTGCTCCTCTCCCTCTCTCTTTCTCTGTCTCTCTTTCTCTGTCTCTCTTTCTCTGTCTGTCTCTCTCTGTCTGTTCGTCTCATTCTCTCTGTTTCTCTGCCCATTCTCTCTCTTTTTTTTCTCTCTCTCTCTAATTCACTCACTATCTAACCATTTTGCTCCTTCTCTCTCTTTCTCTCCACTCTCTCACTTCTCTCCTCCCACTCTCTCTCTCTCTCTCTCTCTCTCTCTCTCTCTCTCTCTCTCTCTCTCTCTCTCTCTCTCTCTCTTTCTCTCTCTCTAATTCACTCATGCACTCTCTTGCCCTTTTGCACTCTTTCTAATTCTCTTGTTTCTCTCTCTCTTCACATCACTCCCTAGATTTCACCAGCTCATGACCAGAATATATTTCTATCTCAGAGAGAGTCATATTTCGCCTCCGAATGAATCATGAATAATGCTAGCTTGCATGTTTTAACTGACGTGCCACATATTTTACCTGCATGATTACAGTATGTACATTTTGCCTACTGTTTGCCATTAACAGTTTTATCTAAATAAGGTGAGCAGACTCTTTTACTTTATCGTGTATAGTGTTCATAAAATTGCCAGAGCGGGATACTGATTAAATAAAAATTTAATGTTATTTCCTTCACAATAAGCTACACCCTTGACAACAGCTACATAGAATACACACCTTTACTGCATGGTTGCCTGCTTTGTCATGGCTATATCAAATATAGTGAGTCAAATAGGTAGAATGAAATACTAGAAGACTGAACAAAAGGATGCACGGAAACTAAGATAATCATACATTCGATGTTTCCATAGAAAAAAAAATCCTCTGGAGCTACTGGCTGACCGAGAGTGGAAAGACATTTTACTATATGCCATGCTCGGAAAAGGCGCGGGAAGATCAGATGGATAAAAACCACTCAGTCAGTGTACCGTCTGGTCTGATTACCTTAATGAACGGTAATTTCTCACCATCATGGCAAGTCATGGCTATGTGCCGGTTTGAATGAATTGTGTGAATGAACAGTCAAGACTCAAGACAGTATATAGAATCCAAAGAAAGCAGTGCATGTACGGTGAAGGAATATCTTAGGCAGTTTAAGGTAATATCATATTACTTTAATGATAAATTTTACTCTACGTATATAATGTAAACAGTAGCCTCATTATGATCTTCATCATCATTCATAGAAGAAAGTTTTTAAGTATCATCAATTTCATATATATTCCACTATGAAGAGATTTGTGAGGTCTTGTTAAATAAAATGGAAAATGTTTTTTTCTTCTTTTATATTGATTTACCACTCTACTAAAGAAAAATATTCCTTGACGGTCAACAGAACACGTGCCCCCCGACCTCCCCATCCGCCAAGGCTATAATTTCACGTATCCTCCTCCCTATTATATTTCTTGGAAATTGATATTTGTCTTAATGCTCCACTGAGCACCTGATTTTTATATTTCCATGTTGTACATGAATTTGCCTGAGCTATACATGTATGTGTATTTCATGTTACAGAATTTTCTCGGATATCACTCTGCTCATGAATAACTTTAACAAAATATATATATAATGCGAAGCTACAGATTTAAGTCATGCTGCAAGAAGGTGCAAGTTATGTACCTACGGATCTATGAAGCGACGCACAAATTGAATTACTATGCTTGATTCTACCAGCGTTATTCCCCATTGACTTTAGTATATGATTTATTAGTTAGTTATACACCTTTGAATAATATAGGCCTAGGTTACAATGGACATGGACAAATACTGTGAAAGAATCCGTCCTTTGCAAGTTCTGCATCAAAAACATAATTTGAATAGAAATAAAAGATATCAATCAAAGTTATTACCGTCACAGATCTAAAATCCTCGATTATTTCTGTCATAGCCTATATAATTATAAAGAGAAGCAATATATTCTCAATCTGCACTATTATCTTTTCAATTTGAGATACATTTTGTTCCTACAAAGCATTTTTACACACACGACGATCAAATGAAAGAAAGAGAGAGAAGAAAATAATCAATGACAACGCCATTCTTTTGTCTCTAAATGGATGCATTAAATGATGATAATACAAGCTGTTACAGATGGTTTGACATGAAAAAACCTAATAAATTGATCAATCTTGAAAATACCTAATAGTGGTAATTGTTAGTTTACAATGGCATTCATTAAAGACATGTTTATATCTTAGAATGGCATGCCCCAAGAAGAAAAAAACCTAAAAGCGTAGGCCTATATAATTATCAACGAGTAGATCGCGGAACAGCTGTTATGGTTTAACGCCTTCCATTACGCATCTTTTTTCATGCAGTACATTACATTCAGATTGCGAAAGAAAAGAAAACGGTCCTTACAATAACATTTAATGACAATTGAACAAAACGGAGCGAAATAGCAAGCCTTCACTTATATCTCTTGACGATAATAGCACTATTACGATAACCATCACTTACCTGTAGATTTAGGTCTGTCAGTATGCCATAGCAAGTTTGCTCAACGATATTCCAGAATATTACATTCACCACATCTTCGTGACTCCGCATCCGCAAAGCAGCATCTCACAACCAGGCGATAGATCGACTACTGAAAAAAAAAAGCTGACCGTTTTCCCCCGCACCGCTCGAATTTTTTCCCTCTCTTTCCTCCTCCCTACTATTTGTTATTCTGTGGGAAGCGCCAAACCGCTACAGTGAGAAAAGCATGTAACAAACATGCCACACGTACACACACATTGAATGAAGTGGAGTGACAAATGTAGGAAAATTAAAAATGCAAATGATTTCGAATGGCGCATCCTTTCTCCCTTCTCTTTTTCTTTCTCTCATCATTCATACTCTCTCTCTCTCTCTCTCTCTCTCTCTCTCTTTCTCTTCCCTAATCTTCCTCCGCTCTCTCTCTCTTTCTCTTTAAAAAAATATATATACCTCTCTCTGTCTATATTTTCCCCTCCCTCTCTCTAACTGTTTACTATTCTTTATTTTAGATGCTCATTCATTTCTCTCCTTTTCCTGTCTATCTCTTGCAGGGGTGTCGATTTGTATCCGTGGTTGGGGGGATGATAGGTGCCAAAATATTTTCGGCAATGGATCAAAGCAACCAAGAGGTAGAAGCGTGTGGCAGGTTGCACCCCTCCCTTCCAAGTTATTAACTTTTTCAAGTCACCCTCAATAAAGATAACATTTCAGAGAATATAAGAGTGGTAATAAAATGAATAACATGCTAAATGTTAGTCCTGACTCTTGCCTGCAGTGTAGGCCTACCAGACTGATATCATCTATTTTTAAACGAAATTTAGACATTACCCCAAAAAATCCAATGGTGAGGGATATCAACTTGTGAAAGTATTATGTTACCAGTGGGCAAATGCATTAATAAGCAACCAGGAAAGGTTCATGTAGACAGAAAATTCTTTATTTCCTGGTGATAGAAACATACATTTTATGAATATTGATGTCTCCAAACAACATTCATCGTGAAAAAAAACCCATTCCAATATTCTGTGTAAGGAGATCTCACAAAACATAGTTCTCATTAGTAAATGAAAAACATATTGCTTTTGGTTCTTCATTTGACTCTCTTCCTTCTTTAATTAAACCAACTGAATCCTCTCTGCGGGAAACTCAATTCAATGAAACAGAATATCACTGATGCAAAATTTGGTTCTCAAAATGACAGAAAATTTCCACTCCTGATCTCATACAAACTGTCTGTTTCTTAAAAACATAATATAAAACTTACGTTCCAACTACCAAACAACAAACTTCCATTATCTCCTTCTTCACCCAGATATACTTATCATACCAGATACGCTCTAAAATATAAGCATAATATTCCCTAAGGCCCTG